>JAXGGA010002301.1:0-125815 GCA_038373865.1 Uloborus plumipes
ATCTCCCAATTCTCCATTCTTGTTCGTTTCAAGAGAAAAACGGATCATCTTCAATCTCTACACATAGAGGCATTCTCCATTAATTTACATAAATAAGTCAATTTTCAGGGTAGATTAAATAAAACAGGATTGGCTAGCTTCTTTTATGGGGTGACAGTCTGTAACTCAACTCTAATTCTTACATCTTTAAGAGCAAATTTTCATTATCTGAATGCAAATTTCTTGAAATTACACCAAATTTCAACATTGAAATTTAAGCTTAGGTCAGAAAAGTAGAAATTTTCTCTTAAAAGCAGGATGTTTCCTACTTAAGTAGGAATTATAGGATGAAAATGAGCTCTGCAGATATCAATAGACAGACTTTTAGAGAAAAACTCCCAAAATTCCAGTTCCAAAGAGACGGATAAAAGAAATATCATCTGAAGGACTGGTAAATGACGTTTTAATAGAAAGTGACTTTCCTTCCATAAAGTAAAATAATTCCCTTTTCTCCTCTCAATAATCCACTAAAACCATTAGATCATCTCAGTACATGCAAAGTGCAAGTATATTTCATTGTAATGCACATAATGAATTTATTGTTCTTCAAAGTTAAATATGCAATCCTTTGGTTAAATTCATAATTATACCAGAAAAAACATGGAAATTGTAGAATGTAAACATTTTTTTCTTTTTAAAATTCTTGAAAATTAAGCATTTCTTCAGTTTTCAGGAATAAATTGTGTATGAACGTCGAGGTTCCACTGTATTTAGTATCACAAGATTAGCTGAAAGCACTGTGCACCTTTCTTTGGACCACTTTGAATGAGTCAATTGAAGGCATTTTACCCAAATTTAATGCATGTAATTTTTTCTTATGGACACTGAATTCTACCAGAAAATGGAAATTGCAGAATGTAAACATTTTTTTCTTTTTAAAATTCTTGAAAATTAAGCATTAAACAAAAAATATTGAGAAATAAATCAAAAAAATTCTATATAATTTTTTTATTAAGTTCGAACAGGCTTATGCTTGTAAAGCAGGTTTAGCATCACCACCCTTAGCTTCACTGTAAGGTGATTGTGGCAGTTCTTCTTCCTTTGGTTCAACTATACTAACATTGTCGGGAAGAGGTCGTTTTGGTCCAATTTTACCATTGGGATCCCAGGGCAACATAATTTTCACTTTAATACCTAACACACCTGAAATGAAGAAACCATAAATCAATTTACACGCAAATATATACAAAAAAAAAAAAAAAAAAATTGAAATTAGGCATTAACATTACACAATTAACGAATTCAAAACAATTGTAAAGATGCAAGAACAGGATTCATACTAAAAATTTTAAAATTAAAAGTTTTGCAGGAGTTAATTTGAAATTTTAAGGTGTTAGGTAACTTTCATCATGAACATGTTAAACACAGAAAAACTGGAATATAAAAGGATTTATTAAAGTAAAATTATTTTGAGTTAACATTTTAAATCTATCATAATTGTATTATTAATAGCAAACAAAAAACTGAAGCAAAATGTTTTCCAAGTCAGTGACTTAAATTTTGATTTTTCGACTCTTAAAAGAGAGCACAGAATTTTGCTGAAAAATTTAAATTTACGAATTTAATAAAAATAAAGACATTTTACTAATTACCTCGAAAGCAAAGTACACATCAAAAATCAGAAAAAATTGACTCTCAAACCGGATGCAACATCATTTAAAATGAAGGCATCAAAAGTATAAAAACGGCAAATAAAATTAAAACAATTTTAGAATTATTTTAACAGGTCCACATGATTAATATAATTGTCGAAAATTTGGAGTTAAGAAACGGGGCAATCTGGAACGAAGTCTAGAAAGAGCAATTTTAGTTGATAGTTGGTATGACTGCAAATAATGCTGCTTCTTCTCCTCCTGTACCTGCTCTGATTTCCAATATGGAATTGTCAACAAATTTTGATCCGCAGATTTCCGAATGGGGAAACACATGCAAGCAAGAATAATCGAACTTTATATACAGGTATGGAACAGTCAGTTCAGAAAATATAGGAAATTTGTTAAATATTTTAAATTTATCAGGAGTGGTCCGTTAAAGCACCCTTCACAAAATGCAGTCACTCAAAAAGGGACCCTTCACAAAATTCAGTCACAACAAAAATCAAACTCAAAAACAGACTTTTCACAGAAATTCAAGCCTAAAGTACAATCGGGAACATTTCTTGACGTAACTATTTATCAAATTTACGAATTAGTTTTCACAAAACTCCAAAAACAGGACCTAGGTCAAATATCCTGGATTGACCCCCTAAGAATTGAATGTGGGAAGGTAAAGGCGTAGCAAATAATACTGAATCTCCGGTACTAACCAGGGCTCGTACTCAAATTTGAAAATTAAAAATAAGGAGTTTTGCACGAGTTCATTTCATTTTTTAAGGATTGCTTGCCAGTCAAAAGACATTTTTTAACAACATAACTAAAGTTTTTTTACAACTCTTGCACTTTTTTTTTTTTTTGCATCACACAATATATTGAATAACATATTAAATGGAAAGGCAAATATGCATTTACTGCCCCTTGAACATTAGCAGACAGATCAAAATTCAAATACAAAAGAGGGAGGGGAGGGGGTAACCATTGGAAAAAAATTTAGAAAATAAAGACTCATAAAAGTACACAGAATTTCCCTTGAAAAATTTTAAATTACAATTTTAAAAGAAATAAAAAGACATTTTACTTCATTTTTCCGTAATGGAAGCAAAGAGATTGCATCACTTAAAATGAAGGCAACCGAAGAATAAAAACGGCAAATAAAAGAACACATTAAAATAAAATAATTTTACAATGTTATTTAAACAGGTCTACATGATGAATATGCTTGATAATTATCGATATATTAGTCGAAAATATCAGATGCGGGAAGATAAAATATCCAAAAATACATGGTATTTGATATTCACGCGCGAAAAAATGCCGGAATTTCAGTATAATACCAGACTACAATTGACTCCCGGATAAGTGGAAGAAGAAAATATTGAGGGTATGTATTAACAGAATAAAAAATAAGGAGTTGGTAAGGAGCGTTTAAACCCTGTTAACACAAGAAAAAATACTGGAATTCGGCTATCCGAACACAATCACCCCTGGGAATAGTGACAGAAAATATTTAATGGCATGCATTAACAGAAAAAAAAAAAAAAACAAATTTGGAAGGAGATATATACAAAATTTAGAAGTCCGTTAGGAGTTTGAAAGGAGTGTACAAACCATGTTAATCAGATTCAATTTGTATAGATTTAAACTAACTAAAAGATTAAGTAGCTAAAATCAAGGCTGCGGAGTCGGACTGATTTTGGACCAAAGGAGTCGGGAGTCGCTGAAAAACATGTCGACTCCGACCACCTCCGATATGGATGAAATTTTATGGAGGCGAAAACATATCTTTGAAACTAACATACAAATTTTCAGCGTCCAATATCCAAATCTCAAGCATCTAGGATCATTAAAACGGGCTTCAAAATGGCGGGTCTACTGTGTGAAACTAATTGCTACAGATGTTTGGGCTTATGCAAAAATATTTGCAGCAAAAATGCAATGTGTTAAAATAAAGTCTGGTCATTTAAGACAAAAACGACTAGTTTTGTACGGGGTCAAATGACAAGAGTGGCACTTGTCTTTTGCTCTGGAGAAAATGGACTTTTTGAGAGGTCAGTGAGCTCCGAGAATTGAGGTAAATGTGGTGAAATTACCTGCGAGTTCTTGAGAAAATTGAACTTTTTGAGAGGTCACAATGACCTCCCATGACCTTCAACTGGGATACCCGAGCTTGCTGCTCCACCTCTTAAAGTGAGTCCTGGCTACGACCATGATTAAAAATGAAACTTTTAAAAATGGGCTTAAGATTTCAACCTTTGTTTAGGGTTTTTCCCTCTTCATATTTGGGTTAAAGAAATAAATAATAAAAAAAAAAAAGCAGGAGTCAGAGGTTTTAAGATCCCGGAGTCAGAATCTACAATTTTTCCTCCGATTCCGCAGCCCTGGCTAAAATCACATCAGGAGAAAAAAAAACAATTAACGAACACTTCCCTTGGTGTGTTAACTGGCCTCCTCAAAATCAGTTCTCATCTCTTTTGTTCATGGGAGAAGCAAGCAATTACCAACTACAACTGAAAGTAGCTAAGATCTTTTTCTTATCTGTTACTGTATAACTTCATCCCATTTTAAAATCCACACACACACATCTACTTTTTCTTTTTCACTGTCCCTCATGTAAAGGACAAAAATCTGTTGTTCGAGGAACGAACGTAGACACCCTGCCATTATTACTATGGCACATGAGCTATAATAATACAGGTCTTTTATCCCTTATCAGAAGTTCTTGCAATAAACTGTCTCCAAATGTTTTCATTAATTCATGTAAAATATTTCAATCGTGAAAGAAAATTTGAGCGGAAATTCACAAAACACTAGCGAAGTACAAACCAACTCAACATCAAAGTTACATGGCTATAAGTTTGGGACTGTATAGCTCTTATAGTCACACTAAATCTCATTCGAGATTAGTAGCAGAAAACAAAATACAAGATATTTGTAAGCCTGGTTACATATTACACATTTTAAAAATAAAAGCAAATAATACTATGTTAAAAAAGTACAAATGAGCAAATTTGTTTCAGCATATAGGGAACGCCTGTTTCAAAGCACAAAATGAGCTTGTAAAGAGATTCGAAGCAAATAAAACTGCATCAAAAATCAGCAAACAAGAAAATTACAACAAATCTACACTAAAGTTGAGCAGATGACAAGTCACAGTATCTGTGTAAAAACAAGAGTTTGGCAACGATAAGAAACTGAAAAACAGGCTTGGAGTAATCGCCGATTACTCAATCATTATTCGCGTAATCCATTATTTTTTCGTAATTGAAATTATTAATTGGGAAATGGGATACTCGCAATCGTGTAATCGTTTCCTTTCTTTCAATAATCATAATTTAGCCTTGTAATTGTGTAATCTGACTTTTTTTTTTCAAATATTTTCACATAATTTAATCTTAGTTTATGCTTTAAATTTTAATGCTCATATTATATTTAATCAATAAGCGTATAAAAGAAAAAGTTGTGTATTTATAGATTAAAATAATATTTTTTATGTTTAAAAAATGTTAAATTTTAGTTGAGAATTTCATAAATTCCTTCGAGAATTTTATAATTCTAATCTTAAGTACATGCAGACAATTTATAAATTGCCAATTTATATTTTACGTAATAGGAAATTTTAACCAAAATAAATGGCCAATTTAACTGAATATAATAAAAAATATTACTTGTTGTGCAATATTGCATAATATTTTAAAGAAGGCTTTAATTTCACATGCTTTGTTTTCCTTCCTCTTCACTAAAAAGGTGCACTGAAACTTGACCCCCCCCTCCACTCAAAATCTTCTGTTCCTTACTATATATAAATATTCTTCTCTGAAAGCTGTATATGTGTAATTGAAATCATAATTGATTGCATTTTTTACATAACATATTCGTTGCTGTAATCCTAATTGTGATTTGGCTGAAGATTAAGCGTAATCTCCAATGTTTCATGCTCATAATCATAATTGATTATTTTCTCGTAATTGACTCCAAGCATATTGAGGGAACACCAGAGTCATGAAGAGCATTAACCTTAAGGCAGTGTGAGAAATAAGCGATTGTCAGGTGCATTTTGTGAATTAAAATTTTTCATTCAATGCTTTTACAACCCTAGATGTTCAACTTGACACTTTAACTTCTGGATCATTGAACCTTTTTTCCCTAACATATTATGGTTACAGACCCTGATTGGAACAAAGGAAAAATTTCGAAAGACAACTTTAAAATACAATTTCTTATAAAACTCATTTTCCTTGTATGTTTTACAAGCGTACTGTCGCTGATGTGTAGCATATAACAACAATGCATATTGGCAGTGTGCTTAGTTAAAAAAAAAGTTTGGATACAATATATCTGAAAAATTAAAAATAGCACCAAGGTTATTTGCTGTGAAACCTAGTAACATACATTAGGTGTTACCACGATGCCTTAATTTGAATTTCTATTTTTAACACTGCCTTAAGGAAGGGAAAAGAAATAAAATTGGAACAAACAACTTTAGTTTATGTTCAATGAATAGGCAATACAGTAACAGAACAGATGCAGAAAGATTAACTTGTAAATAGAAAGATGAAACTGTTTGAAAATTTTCATTGTTGACTACCATTTATTTGAGATTAAATTTCTAAAATGCAAAAATTTGTTGAAAGTTTAAAAATGTATGATTAAATGTTGCATACCTTGTCGCAAAAGAACATGTCGTACTGCTGTTTCAACGTAATCATTAGTAGGATCTCCACTATGGATCATCAACCCATCAACAAACTTCATGGATTTGGCTCTTTGTCCTCTAAGTTTCCCGGAAACAACAACCTCGCAGCCTTGAGCCCCACTCTCCATAATGAATCGTAAAACACCATAGCAAGCCCTAGATAAAGAAAAAGAAATTAAATAAACTGTTGAATCTCATATTTATAATAACAGAAATAAAATTATATTTTCTTTTTCTGGAACAATGCAACAATCTTATTAAAATTACTGACTTAATACAAATTTTGACAAATTAACTGCTACCAATTAATAAGCTATGCATGTAAAACTAAAAAATATGTAGGTCAATGCATTCAGTTATTTACTTTTTATCATACAAAAAGAAAGTGTCCAAGGCTTAAAAATGTATGATGAATGAATTTTAATGTTAGATAAATAAAAGTTACTGCATAGATACATAGTATGAACTTGAGAAAATTAATTTCTTTTTCAAAAAGTTCTTCTCATATCTATAACATTTTACAGGGTTTAATTTTCATGATGTGTTTGTAAATTTCCACATATCAGGCAGAGCTAAGTAAGGTGAAATATGAAATTAAGTTGTTATAAAATTAGGCTTTTCTTCTCTTCAGAATTTTAAGCTATTTTACTAAGTTTGGCTTACGCAATACGTTAAATAATATAACATGAAGGGCCAGGGGGAAAAAGATGAAAGTCACTTTTTTGTCAATTTTGAGATATTAGTGCTATCTAGGGGCTATGAAGGATTAATATCATCTGGTAGAACAACAAGGGGGCAAAAAGATGAGAATCGACCGAAATGTGCTTGAAAACTCTATTAACTACAAAGGGAGTTACGAGAAATCAAACTTTGTTCTTTGTTTTTCTCGAAATCCCTTTTCGGTCACTTTCATCTTTTTTCCCCCTGGTCCTTCATATGTAAGGACTGAATTTTCCCAACAGTTTCAGTTCAACCTTTTCATTCCTGAATCCACCTTCAAGAAAAGTGGAACAAATAAGAAATATCACGGAAAAAGTGTAAAAGTAAGCTACAAAAATTTGCCTCCCCCCCCCCCCCGGTTTCACGAAAAAAACCCCAGGAAAATACAATAATCTGAAATAGGGGGAAGAGAAGGAGAGAAAATAAATAATAATAACAGGGTTTGAAATAAGGTTCAATTTTGAGCGGGGAATCCCCCCCCCCGAACTTCTAATTTCAGGGGGGATATTTTGAGGGGGGGGGGGAGAGAATATAAATTTTCATTAAGTCTGACATGCTACAGCTTGATGAAGAAAAAAGCTGAACTTTTCACGTAATAAATAAAACGTCAAAAATCAAAACTTAAGATGGTGATTAATGTACTCGCTCAAGGAGCTAATAGAATATTTATCTTATTGATTTTTTTTAAAATTTAAACATCGTTTTTTTTTTTTTAAAGATTTTAGAAACTTTAGGTGTTAAAGGACTTCTATTCATAAAAACAATTAAAATTTTGTTAAAATTGCTTTTTTTCTACAATTTATCAGATTTGAACTTTATATTTTAAATGAACGAGCAGTGTTGATTTTCACAATGCCTTTCTTGATTGAGTCTCCAATTTAAACGTCAGCCTCTTGCGATTTAAATTTAAAATTTATCGATGTTGATAACAATTCATACCGGAATTATTTTTTTTCTAAGCTATGGATATCACGAAATTTACCACTGTCGGAAACAACGATCGACATTTTTGAATAGAATTATACTTAACGTAAACAACAAAAATGACCAGTTTGTTTGCAATTTTAAATTATTTAAAAATGAAGAAGTGCAAGAAGTATTGGATCACTTCAAAAAAAAAAAAGACTCAAGAAAGAACTTTAAATAATGCGCACAAAAGCCCCAAGAGAATAGTAGGTGAACTTTGAACTCTGTTGGAAATGGGTACATGACGTCACCTCATTGGCAGGGAAGCATCAAAGAGTGATTTATTGCCAAGAATGGTAATCGCCAAGATCAAAGATAAAATGCAACTGGGCATCTGGACATCGCTTGCTAAAGGAATGTTTTCAGTCAGCACTGCGCTAGGAGAATTTTTTTTTCTTTACTCCACATTGCGAAGTTGCGTTTCATCCCATCCCATTGTGTTGAAGAAAATACCAGGGGGGGAAATCCCGCACTTTTAATGCATCATTTGAAGTATAAAACTATCTTTAATCGCCTTTTTGGGTTTTCATTAATGAAATGCGTAAGTATACTGAAACTAATAGAATTAAACAATTAAAACCTTCAGAATTCTGGGTGACCCTTGAAATGTTTCCCCAGGGTTTCCACTCAAGAAAAAATAAAAAAGCACTTTCTAAGACAATTCAAGGATAACAAATCTACTAATTTTACAGTTGAAAAGTAATAAATTCTGCAAAGACTGGAATAACAGGCAAAATGAAACCAAGAGAGTTTGAGAGAGAGATCAATTGGATTAAAAAAGGCAAAAAAAAAAAAAAAAAAAAAAACAGGGCACAAAGTACTACATATTTTTAAGTTGTCAAGTATTAAAAGGGTTTTACACTGTTGGAAAATCAAGTACTTTTAGTATCCAAATGAAGTTTCTTAGTTATAAGCTTAAGTATCACACAATTGACCATTGGAAGACAATTTAAAATAAAATGCTCCATTAAAAACATAAAAAAATATCCAAAAAGAGATTTTATAGCAACTCCAGGAGAAATCACATGAAAATATTACCAGGACTATACATGACATTTAAAACATTTATTCACATGAAACAGTTTTGAATTGTAGCTTAAGTCTGAAATTTTACTGGTTAGATTATTCTTACAGAAAACTTTACTATTACATTAGAACATTTATAAAGACCAATTATAGCATCTATTACCTGCGGACAGCAAGTCCACCAATCAATTTATATCTTAAGGATTCACATTGCGCAATGGCACAGAGACCTCGGGCAGCAACTTTCTCAGCATATAACTAAAAGAGAAATAAAAATCTTTAGATATTAACTCTCACTCTAAGAGACATTAGAGCACTTAAGCATGGGTCTGGCAAAAAGGAAATTCGGGTCCGTTAACGGACCCTTCACAAAAATACTATCGAGCAAAACGGACCCTTCACAAAAATACAATCAAGCAAAATGGACCCTTCACAAAATGCTGATCAAACAAACGTACATTTCACACATTATTCATTCAAAAAGCAAATCTGAAATCAAAATAATGCCATAGCATATTTCTGTGTAAAAGCCCAGAACTTTTGGGCCTTTTCTGAAGTTAAAGAAGGGAATCGCTGATCCGCCAACTTTGCGAAAAGAAAAGAAAGTCGGCACCTTCCTGCCTGGCCCTGTGATGCTCGGGCAAGCAAAAAATCTTTAGTGTGAAATATAGCACATATGTTTACCATAGACCTTTGAAATGCAATTGTAAAAAAATTCAGACAAAAAAATTATTTTATGTTCCGTTTTTATGCTTTTGATCAGTGGTTGGAAAAACTACATATTTTTCGTAGCGAACTACAACTACAACTACTTTCTTATAAATGTAGTTAACTACAGCTACAACTACTTTTTTTAAATGTAGCGAGCTACACTACTTTTGAAATGTAGTTGCTACTTCGCTACTTTTTAAAAAATAAATAAATAACAAGTTGTCGTTTGAGGATCGACCAAAAAAGTTCGAAAAGTGGTTTAGATTAAAAAATTACTTCATTCGAATATGGAATAGAATTTGGAATTGTCTTTGAATTTATTTGTTTCTTTTCCTTTTTGTTCATTTTTTTGCTAAAATTTGTCCTTTTTAGATTTTTTTTAGTTTTTACGAATATTCGCCGCAACAAAAACCTTGTATTTTTCCTTCGTTCTCTCTTTTTTTTTTAATTTTTTTCATTTATTTATTTATTTTTTTAAATTTAAAAGTAGTTTTCAGAAATCGCTACAAACTACTATTTTTTTGTATCGCGCTACTCACTACTCTACTTTTTTTAAAAAGTAGTGCGCTACACTACAAACTACTAAAAAATGTAGCTACTACAGTAGTTTCGCTACTTGTAGCGCGCTACTTCCGACCACTGCTTTTGATGTCACTCGAATGATCACTTTGAAAACTGCAATCTCTTTGCATCCGCTACAGGAATCGGACTTTTCGCATTTTTGATGTTTAATATGTTTTTTAAGGGGGGATTAAATGTAATTTATTTTTATTTTTTATTAAATTAAAAAAAAAAATTTTTTTTTCAAAACTGTTTGATTTTCACAAAATTATTTGATTTTTCACAAAATTATTTAGTTTTTCACAAAAAACGGACCCTGTGAAAAATCCTGGACAGACCCCTGACTTAAGGGAGATTTCATAAAAAATCATTTAAAATGCTTCCGTTCAGGATCACGGAAACCTTATTTGATATATCTTAATTTCAATGTTTAGCTCATTTGCTGCTTGGCATTTTACAATTTTTTTTATTTTAGTTGTAACAAAAACAATAAAAATTGTTAAAATTATATTTTCAATCAATATGTAGGGATAAAGTACCTTATGTTGAAACAAGAGCCAAAGGAGAAAGAATGAAGGGACAATTATTTCATAAGCAAAACATCTCTAGAATAACAACATTAGCTCTTAGATGAATTTAGGCAGAAAGGTATTAATTAAAATTACGCAGTGATTAGAGCACCAACCACCGAACCGACCTATTAACTCAGGGACCGCGCAAGCATTCGCCACCACGCCAAATGCGATAAAATAGAAAATTCGGCGAAAAAATTCTGATTTGGCTAAGTATTGGCAAATGGAAAATTGTCACTAATTTTCAGTTAGGGAAAAAATACAAGCATTACCATTAAAAAAACAAACTCTTGTCATTCGTCTTGCGGAAGCTCCTGGTCCTGAAATGGAGACCACAATTGAACGGGGCAAAAATAAATGATACAAGACTTGTGAAATCTTGTTTTTATGTGCAGTTAAAAAAGCATTGTTCCACTGAAAATCGCTCCTTAAAAATTGAATTAACTCTTGCAAAACTCATTTCTTTTAATTTTCAAATTTGAGTATGAACCTTGAAAACCATCGGTATACAACCCCCAAAATGAGAAAAATACTCTTTAAAATGTCAATGGCTCAGCCTGCACCATGTTTGTTCCCCTTTCCATTCAGGGTTCATACTCATTTTTAAAAATGAAAATTAAGGACTTTTTAAGGACTCCCAAATTTTTTTAAGGACTCATAGGAAAATATTTAAACAGCTTTAGGAACACAATTTCAAATTTACAAGTACACTAAAATTTAAAGTGCAGAGAGATTCGCAATGGATTTTGATTCAAACGACAATGAATGATTAAGAGACTAGCAATCTGAATTGGGAATGGAAAATAACCACAGAAAGCGCAACAAACAGGATAAACAAACGACATCGTCTGTGCTTTTCTAGAGTTAAGCTCTTTAATCTTTTTACTCGTTGAATTTACTATTAATCTGGCCAACTTTTCTAAGATTAGGATTGTTTTGTTTATAGTTGTTAGTGTTATTTCATTTTCAATGCAGTAATCAATGCAGAACCATGCCCCCCTAATGGCATTAGGGGGGCATGGTTCGTTTAAAACGTGTCGAGCGCCAGCCATTAGGTTGGAGCCCTATATTAAATGACTGATGACAAAATGTCGCCGTAAGCCATGAACTTTATGTGAATAACTAAGTTCCGATTGAATTACAATAATGCAGAGTATTTTATCGGAATCTACGTGTTCAATGACATATTACGCTTTGACCTCAATAGAACTTAAAAGGTCTTTAAATTGTGTTCAACTCATCAAAGCGGCAGCGGCCTGTGGCAAAGGTCGGTTTGCTGAGATGGTCGGTGCTCCAATATAACACTGGACCGATTGCGTCGATATGCCGCCATGAATTACTACATTAAGTTTGAAAAACAATTGCAGATCGCGTATTTCGTTTTAATATCAATTTTATTCTTACTGAACAATTGTTCGCATTGCTTATTTCAATCTGTTACTTTGCGTGGTCGGCCACATTCATAGGTAGTTCTCGAAATTAGAACCGACCAATCGCACTCTGCGCATGCGCTGGAGGTGGTCGGTGTTCTTTTACGTATCTGGTGGTCGGGTCTGCAACACCTGCCTTAAAATTATACAAAAGAGTAAGATCTTTCCCTTGTTTGATCTACCCTTGATATTTTAAAACAATTTAAACTTTCAAATTAGATGCTGGGTCATTCCACGTCAAATCAACACAATTTGGTACAATTTTTGGACGGCCCGTTGTCTCAAATGAGAAGTCTTAATTGTTGCACCAAGAGCAGAAACTAACACATAACAAATTCAGTTTGTTGAAATAATATACACAAAACAAAATAAATTGCAATAATGTGCATAGTGATTTGCACATGAATCAGTTTTCAAAGTTCTTCAAGACTTTTTATTTTGAGGAGGGGGTGGGGGGCAGGATTTTCTTGGGGTACACTAACTCTGGGCAAAAATAAAATAGTTTGGTAACTTGCAATACAATAATTTTAAACACATTTAGCTTGAAGACATGCTAAGCAATTATTGAAATTTCAACAATTACTTTACCACATTAAAACGCATAAAATAATATTCGAAATTAAAACTTACTTCAACACTATTTTCTGGGAAATTAAACCTTTTCTGTACAACTGATGTCAATTCACGAATTCTTCGCCCCTTCTCACCCAAAACATTCTGCGTTCTTGTGGCTAAAATAATGATCTCTGTTCTAGTTGGAGTGACACGAACTTCAACACCACTGTAACCATCTTCAGCTAATTCTCGTCGCAAGAATTCATTCAATTCTGCTTTGAAAACACCATCAGCAACAAACTAAGAAATAATAAGGAAATTTACATATCATCAACCTTTGAAAAAAGAAATACTGTCCGAACATAATTCTATGATTGCGGAATTAATTTAGAGTTAAAGTGAATTTGCTGCTAACATAGCATGCTAGCGGCTACGAAGAGCTTTTGATTATGTCGGTGAATAAACCATGCAACCTAAAAATGATCAGTTTAACTACTTTTTTCAGATGAAAATGAATAATGCGTTTTATATCTAATAATGAAGAAGTGCTATCTACTCTTAATGAAAATAATCACACAAGTGTACTAGTTATGATGGCGCCCACGAAAATGGTTCCTTGAAACAAGGCGTATAATAACCCAGTACAAAAATTATCTGCTCAAGAGGATTAACGATTCAGATCATTCTCTTCAGTATGCAGCGCAAAAATTATGGCCATGAATAAATATAAGTATTATAGCACATGTTGAATATCGACTTGGCATAAGCCTAATTGACATGCCAACAAGACGAGGAATGCTTTTGGAAGAAAAACAACCGAAAATAAATCATGATGAAGACACAAAATGATATGCAAAGAAACTTACTTTTCTTTTCTTTGATATTTGGGTGTTCGTCATTTTGAATCTTTACAAATGTTATAAATTTATAACAAATTACTCAAACCACGAACTCGCCACGCCGCAAGGACTTATTGCCACTTTGAAAACAAACTTTTGTGAAAACAGGATAGTGGCTTCATTTCAATTCACTTTTTGACTATTTTTTTTAAATTGAAAATAAAATAAAAGATAACTTTATTGTATAAAATATTTGGTTTCAAATAGTTTACAACAAAAGTTGTTCATTCTGATTGCGTTCTTGATTTCTTCAGCGAGGAAATCGAAACAATTTTTGTATTAACTTATACTTCAACTATCGTGTCTGCAGATGATCCGAAAATATTCTTCATGCATTTTTGAATAAAATCGTGTTGCTTCAAGTGTAAAAAGTTCATGTATTATTTTCAGATAACATGTGATAATGAAAAAAAAACGCTAATCGTTTGTGAAATAAACATTAACCTGGTAAGTAATATCATTTCGTCTATATTGCATAATGTTAAGACCATGACAGGTTTTGATATGTTTACATATGATTTTCATGTGTTGATGATGCACTTCGTATCCACCAAGCTTTTTCTAGTGTGATAGGCTGACCATGCTTTGTGTAAACGACTTAAACCATCATATTTTACTGAAATCTAGCTGACTTTCTGAACTCAAGTTTTAAATTCTTTAATGTCAATACATTACAATCATGCTACCGTGTCAACTTAATTCATTTTATATTTTAATAATTTATTAGCTGACCCGTGAAAAGCATAACAGCTCGACAAATTAAGTTTAAGGATCCTGTTTTATCAGTGTAGTTTTTTGAATCATAGAAAAAATATGACTCTTTCGTTTATTTTCCACTGATAGCCGTGACAAAATCTGTTAATGATGCCTTACTTATGAAGTTTAATAAAGTGTAGGAAACTGTCGGGCAAGCGAAATGTTCCATTCTGGCTCATCCCGAGTGTAGCTCGGGCACTGTGAAAATTAACACTGCACAACCAGTCTTTCCCGAATTATTACACATGTCCCTTTTATGTTTTCGGATGCTTTTATTTACTATTGTTGCTACTAGATAACATAACTATACAGTGTTTTGAGTAGTAGATTTAAGATAAGAGTAGGCCAACTCCAAAGTATACTGATTTCTGCCATACAGAAAGCCAACTTTACAAGTAAATACTCATTTATTTAAATAGATATTTTTACATTTATTTTTAGGAAATGTTGCATGCGAATGATGCTATCATGTTTAAAAAGATATGTATGTATGAAAATAAGCATAAAAAAATTAAAATTTTTTGATCCGTAATCCCGAAATTACTCATTTATTTAAATAGATATTTTCACATTTATTTGTAGGAAATGTTGCATGCGAATGATGCTATTATGTTTAAAAAGATATGTATGTATGAAAATAAGCATAAAAAAAATTGACATTTTTTGATCCGTAATCCCGAAATAAAATGAGCCTGGAAGGGGTTAAAGAGAAAAGCCCTGCTTACACTTATTCGAAAAACATGTGTCGTGCTCGTGCTGTCTTATTTCTCTTGCGACTGCATTGCCTATTATTTTTCTGGGTTTGGTTAAATATGCAATTCCTGCAGTAAGTTGCCACACCTAAGGCAGGGCAAAGACAGAACTACACGAAATACACCTCCGTTCGGCCATGTCATCCAGATACAGCCAGTTTCATCATCAGTTTGGATTAGATAGTAATCAAGCTGAAGGCTCCAGCTTGGTGCTTAGGTGTTGTTTAAATGGACTTTGAAAAAGCTTTCCATAAAGTACCACATGTGGCTTGTCAAAGCAAATTGTCTTGTATTCAGGGTTCACCAAACCCTGCCTAGCCCGAAAATAAAAAATCCACCCGTGTTTTTCGGGTAGGCTCTCTTGTAAAAAACCTCTATTTTGGTAATTTTTTTTAAAGAAATTTTCTGCATAATTGAAAACATTTGCTTCAGTAGCGTGTATAGATTTTTATTTCGGAGAGGGTCCATATATTTAAGCTTAGCCCCCCTCCCCCCCCCCCCCAACTTTCCTTTTTTTTCGCTATTACTGTGAGACAGCTAGAGAATTAGGAAGTTTCAGGTTCCCTCCAAAACTTTTTGCAAAATTGAAATTATTTCTGCTACCTTTGATGATCTTGGAGGATCAAGACAACTCTGAGAAACTTACTGAAACTTAAATTCTAAACACGCAATTTGAGGCATTAAAGGAATTGAGAAGACTCGGGGCATCTATCTTGAAATATTTTGACCCTGAAGCACAACTCAGGATATATTTCTTCATGATAGAGTAAAAGAAAAGAAGATGAGTTTTTTTTTTTTTTTTTTTTTGAACTGAAGTCCTATTTAAGTTATCTTTGGGAAGTAAAAGTTCAAAGACCCTCCCCTGAAATATTTTCGATATATAGATGTGCAATTTCCCGTTCTCTTTGGAGACGTTAAGAGACAAAAAGTGGTTAGGGATCTCCCTCCGAAAATTTTCAAAATTGAAACCTTAAGCCATCTTTACTTTTGACCATCTTTGGTAGTTAGGTTAGCAAGGAATCTTTCCCTAAATATTTCGAAATTAATGTTTTAAAAACAGTTTTATTTAGGTTATCTTTACTACCGTCAAGAGAAGAGGCAGGATTCGGGCGCTGTGCCCCGAATTTTGCGTCATTGGAGCTTAAAAAAATGCAATTTTAAGCTCTATTTTTTGAATCTGAAGGATCAAAATTTTACTTCTAGCAGAGGTACCCATTACCCCTAAGAGCAAAAACTTATCATCAAAGAAATCCACGAAGATCCCTCTAAAAACAAGAGCCACACGTGAAAGAAAAAGAAAACAAAAAATTTTAAAAACGCCCCTTAAAAATAATTCAATAGCGCCGCTTACGCCATGATTCTTTATTGGAACAACTGCTTTTTGGCTTTGTCCGACAACATTTAGGATAACAAAAGGATTTAGGGACTTCCGGAAATTTTTGGGCATGGAGACTGTAATTCGGGAGCTCTCTCTTTTCTAAAAACACATTTTAAAGCTAAAGACTATAGGCAAGTAAGGGGGATATCAACTACCGTTAACTGTTTAAATTTTAAATCTCTGAAATGCCATTTGAGGCCATGTTTGACTAAGGTATTGAAGAAGAAGCGGGAAAAGAACTCTCTTCCGAAAATTTTTGGATATTGAAGTCTTGAAACTGCAATTAAATTACCAGTTGTAAAAGCGAAATTTTAAGATCTCTTTGGACTCTTTAAGGGGGGTCATGAGCCTTCTTTGAATTCATGCTTGGCGGATATATGGGCCTCGACTTCCTACCTTAAACCCGCCACTGAGAGGCACTCTATTCTTTAATTTAACCAATGGTAAAGAGATTGAAAATTACGTGCCCCTTCTAGCTCGGCCAGCTTGGACTTCAACCTCTTTTCGATTTTTTTAATAATTTTTTTGTTCAGCTGAAAGCTTAGAAATTATTTGAAAAAACTAAAACCGAAAATGATTGCACTTTATTTTAAATTTCTTGCTGGGAAGAATACTTAAACTTTATTTTAAATTTCTTGGCGGGTAGGAATGATTACACTTTATTTTAAATTTATTGAGTATACCATTATTTTAAAGACTCTTATTTCCTGACTGACTAGAAAAAAAGGGGGAATGAGAAGAAAGAGAGAAACGTAGTTTGTTGACTAATAATGTACATGTGTTGAATATTTTTCATTTAAAGATTTCTATTCAAAATGATTAGGATTTTTTTATGCGTAATTGAAATATCTTCGTTTTCCCAAGACACATTCTTTTTTCTCTTGAGTAAAGCGCAAGGGCTCCCTGACCCTCATGGGTTGCACCACTGCCTAATGCCATCTAAAGAATTACTATTAGCAATCATTATTTATTTATTTATGTATTTCAAGCTAAAAGTATGAAAATAATTTAAGAGTATACTTGAACCACATAATAATAACTACCTTTATTTTAAAAAAAATGTCCGAATTTTTCTTTCCTGGTAGGGGAGGGGTATAGGAGGGAAAGATCCTCTGGGGCCCTCCCTTATATACACCTTTGAAAACAATGTTAATAGAGAGTGGGCTTTTTTTCTTAAGGTTTTTTTTTTTTGAGCAAACACGAACCAAAAACCTACTTTTGAAAAAATCATTCTCGATTTGGGGGGGGGGGGGGGGGGGCTAAGTACTCCCTTCATTTGCTTCCAAAATCAGAAGATCATAGTTATGTTGATCAATACGAAGTCCTAAAAATGCTTCTTGTACTTTTTAGACTATTTATTAAGTATAAAAAATTGGCGTTTAACTATGAATGGATTTTCCGATTGATTTTCTTTTTTAATAATTAGAGGACCAAAGTAAGCAATGATTATTTCAATCGATTTCAAGGATTTATTATTTTGTATTTATGGTAAAAATGCTTTGATAAACTAACAGTGTATCTCTTTTTTTAGCAGCAGCTTAATATAAGGTTATCAATTGAAAAAGTTAGATAATAATAATTATTGATATTAGCAAAAAGTTCACTATCGTCTTTCTTCAATTGCAACTGTACCTGAATATTTATAACATATTTCTGTATTGTTATATACAAGGTACATTATGTGACTAAAAATTGCCCTAATTTTTCCAAAATTTTTAAACTTTTAAAAACTGTTCTAGAATTCCTAACATTTTGAACTATCTCCAAAATATCCTAAAATGTTTATTTTTCTTGAAAAAACTTGAAATAATTGAAAAAAAAAATCAAGTTAAAACCAGCCATTTTAAGCATTTAACGTTTTGCGATTATAGCTCATATAAAGATGCACGGATTTACGTTTAACGTAATACGTTACGTTTAACGGATTACGTTACGATAAAACTTTTCATTTTGTTGATTTTAATAAAAGTGAAAATATATATATTTTTGCTTGTTTCTTAATAAATTATAGTAAACATCAAAAAATAATGTATTCCCATAGCGGATGCAAAAATATTAAAATTTTTAAAATAAAAGCATTGAAAGTATAAAAACAGCAGATAAAAGAATTTAGTTGAGTAAAATTATTTTAGAACTGACTTTAAAAGCCTACCATAAATGTTATCAATAAGTAATCGTTATAATTGATGCAAAAACAAAATTAACCGGGTGATTTATGATTGACTTTTTGATATTTGACTCCCATAAAGAACAAGAAATTCCGCTTGAAAATTTTCCATTTCTGGTTTTTAAGGAAATAAGAAGTTAATTTTTATTTGCTTCCTAACAAAGCGTAGTAAGCCTATGGAAAGAGATTACATTTTTATAAAAAACTAGGTGACCCGTGCGAAATTCCGCAAAAAAAAAAAAAAAAAAAAAAACTAAACTAAACTAAACTTAAAATTTAATACGACAATTTTTATTGGTTTCATTTGCACAACATCGCCATCTACTGCCGTCGTTCTGACAACTTTTCAAAAAGATCAAAGACACGTTCACTTTTACAACTACTACAAAAGTGATACCCTATATTAAAATCAAATACCCAAGGCTACTAAACTAAATACTAACGTTATCGCAAAACTACCATAGTATTTTGAAACCATAAAAGTTACAATTAAGGTTTACCGAGCTAAGCCTTGGCTTGAAATGTCGCATTTAAAATTGATTTGAACAACAATGTAACGATTTTAACAGTTGAGCAAAAAATTTAACTTTTTCAAATTTCAATCGCTTATAAGTCGCTTAAACGTGGACTTTCGAGATTCTCGTTACGCGGCGCTAGTGGAGAAACGTTCTAAAGAACGCATTTTTTTTAATCTTTCGAATGAAATCAAAATGGAGACGATACGACAATTATTTCGCTAGATAGAGTCAATTTTGTGCCCAAAAAGAAGTGCGAATAAAAAACGAACCGGCACTTTTTAGAGGGTGGGTCTAATTTTCGTCAATAGCCCGCGGGATAAGCTTCAAAATCATAAATTTTCTTGCAATTCGATAAATAGTCCAGTCAATAAAGACATCGTGTCGCAACTAATTTAGGGAAAGCTGAATTTTTGCAGGATGTTAGTACCTCGAGTGTACACTAAAAAAACACAAAGTCCCGACCTCAACCCCTCTTGCTTTCCCCCCCACCCCCTCCGAAACATTGCAAAAGCAGTACTATGACTATACGCTTTTCGTGTCACAACTAATTAAGGGAAAGCTGAATTTTTGCAGGATGTGAGTACATAAAGTATACACTAAAAAAACACAAATTCCCGACCCACACCCCTCTTGCTTTCCCCCCCACCCCCTCCGAAACATTGCAAAAGCAGTACTATTATTATAAGCTTTCCGTGTCGCAACTAATTTAGGGAAAAGCTGAATTTTTGCAGAATGTTAGTACATAAAGTGTACACTTAAAAAACACAAAGTCCCGACCTCCGCCCCTCTTGCTTTCCCCCCACCCCCTCCGAAACATTGCAAGAGCAGAACTATGATTATACGCTTTTCGCGTCGCAACTAATGAAGGGAAAGCTGTTTTTTATTTCAAGATGTTAGTATACAAAGTATACACTATAAAAACACAAAGTCCCGACCCCCAACCCTCTTGCTCCCCCGCCCCACCCCCTCCGAAACATTGCTAGAGCAGTACTACGATTAAACGCTTACAGCTCGAAAACAAATGATACCGGGGCGTTCAGTTTTTGTTTCACTTCTTGCAACATTATAAACCAGTAGTGCCCAACCTACGGCCCGCGGGTCACATTCGGCTAGTGAAACTGATCCGTACGACCCGTTGTTTTGCGAAATATTACGACTAGAGGCAATGCGTTGCCGTGTTACATTTAACAAAAAGAAAGAAAAGCATGAAGAAATGATAACAACAATTATCCTTTTATTAGGAGTCATCTAACATTTCATTCGCTTGGTTTGAAATATTGTTACAATGCATTCAATTACAGTTTCCACTCATAGAAGTGCAATCGAATCCAGTTTTAGGACAGCTACAGTTTGTAACACACAATGTTTTGCAATTGCAGGATATTAACAGGAGAAGGTCACTTGGAGCAGGGGAAATCGTCATGGGCTTAGGAATAAGTCTGTTTCTTGAAGTATATTGCCAAACCCACTCTTCTGGTAGAAGTTTAAAACCTAACCAAGTTTGAATTTGGTGGTAAACCCTCAAACAATGCTGATGAGCGGCATCTGAAGCTGGTGGAAGTTTTGCTAAATCAAAAGTAGACTTAAGGGACATTTTGGCGATTAGTTGCTTATACTTAAAATATCTGGCTTCATTTAGGGTTTTATACCGTGATAGGCCAGTCATTGCATGAGCAAAAACCAGTGCAGTTTGTTGCTCGGCATGTTTATTTATTAGGAAATTGACAGAGTAAACTTTAGACACTGAAGATGAAGGTTTTAAGAAGAAAAGTGGCATCATGCTGAGGAGTTAAGGCTACAAGTAAAACCAAGAGATCAGTATCAGTTCCCACAACAACAGTATTATTATTATTTTTCATTCTTAATGGCTTGGTTGACAATGACAGTGTCGGCATCATCTTCTGCAAAAACCACGTTAATAGCTGCAGCAATAAACCTTGTTCTAACTGCTTCTATTAATCTCTTCTTGTTTTGAGGGCTTGCTAGAAAATCTTCTTGTTGTGTTGTGCAAACTGTATTTTCATCAAAAACAATTGAGTGAGAAATTTTTTTTGATACTCTTCTTTCTTGTTCTTGCAGTTTTGTGGTTGGAACGCTGGGGTACCCATCGAAAACCACTATCACTTTATTTCCACAATTAATAAGTACATATTTTAAGTATGATTCTACTATTTCCTTGAAAGTGTTTTTTAGTCTCCAAACCTTTGCATGTAACAAAGGTCTATTACAAAAACATCTTTATTTGCCTCAAACGTCTCCTGGATAATTCCATCTTCAAACAATTTCGTGAAAGATGCTTTCGTACCTTTTCGTAGCAATGCATCGTTAAATAATCAAGGTGGGTGTGATGCTAACTCAAACTCGAAATAAGATTTCAGTTTAACTGGACTGTCACATATGCAAATAATTCTATTGAATATTTGCTGAGAGTTTAATGCAACGTCTTTATGTCTCACTTTGATAGACTTGAAGCTCGCTTGTGTTGTAACCATATCTTTCCTATGTAGCTTCATTTCATTAAAAGATTTTCCCACCATGTTTTCCATCGCTTTTAAGCCGACTTTATATGCTTCATCACAATTAACTGAAGAGTCGCAAACCAACCCTGTTGAAAGAGATATCAATTCACTAGTGCTGCAAGTGAAAGGATTGTGCTGACTCAACCAATCTTTGAACTTTGATATATCTTCTAGGTCCCTTGATTTTCTGCTTTCTCTTAGCTCAACATGCTGCTCGGGATTGTTGTAGTTCATTCCTGGGAAACATTTAACGGCTTCACTTAACCGTAAAAATGAAGGTGCTCCTAAAATCCATTTATTCAACGTACTCTGAATTATTCTTCTCCGATGCGTTAATCCTCCTATTGATTTTAAGGATTTCATCAATGACTGCTCTATACACATGTCACTCCAAACGCCAGACCAAAACTCTTCTTTTCTTCTTATAGTAAACAGACCGTTCGTTACAAAGAGTTCGTATTCTGTCTCAGTCAGTTTTGATTTGAGTTTGCTCACTTTTTGGACATATATCTGAGCACATTTTGCGTAAGGAATGTGTCCCGCAGCATGAAAATAAGGAAGCATATCTGTGGTAGTGTCTAAGTACAATTTCCAGTTTCCGGTTCTTTCTGCTAGGATAAAATTTAACATGAGATCAAACTGCTGAATCAGATTTAACCAAAGCTTTAATGTTCTGCTGCTGGACTTCTTGATATTGATGTGATCCGTCAATTTTATAAGGATGATTGAACGGCTTTGTCATCACAAGCAGTTGATTGAGAAATATCACTACGAGAGAGTTTGTCGTAAACAGTTCGAACATCATTACAAAATACAGTGTCATGTACCGGTGGATCTTCTAAAACTTTTTCAACAATAGCAGTATAGGTTAATATGTATGCCCTCACAGCTCTAGCAAAGGCATGTCCGGTAAACATGTGTTTCACTGTTGCCTTACCATAGACAGTTTCCCACAATGAATCACTACCTTCCATTATACGACCAATACTTCCTAAGTATGATATAAGTGAATGAAAACCACCTAACCTTACAATAATCTTTGACAAATCAGATTGATCTTCAGAGCCAGCAACGATTTCCATAGCTTTTAAAAACAGTGGCTGGTCAAAGGTAACAATGCAAGTTTGTTTGTTTTTACTACACTGCTCAGCAGCAAAGCACAACGCTGTATACACTGATGATGGGTTATTTGGGTCAATATCTATAAAAGGAATCGATAAGATATAAGAAGTGTCATGACCTTTTAAGTATATAGTAAGAAGTGAAATAAAACAAGAAACACCCCTGTAACATAATTAGTTTTTGAGCTGTAAGCATATAATCATAGTACTGCTCCTACAATGTTTCGGATGGGGTGGGGCGGGGGAGCAAGAGGGTTAGGGGTCGGGACTTTGTGTTTTTATAGTGTGTACTTTGTATACTAACATCTTAAAATAAAAAACAGCCTTCCCTTCATTAGTTTCGACGAGAAAAGCGTATAATCATAGTACTGCTCTTGCAATGTTTCGGAGGGGGTGGAGGGAAAGCAAGAGGGGTGGAGGTCGGGACTTTGTGTTTTTTATGTGTACACTTTATGTACTAACATTCTGCAAAAATTCAGCTTTCCCTAAATTAGTTGCGACACGAAAAGCGTATAATAATAGTACTGTTTTTGCAATGTTTCGGAGGGGGTGGGGGGAAAGCAAGAGGGGTGGAGGTCGGGACTTTGTGTTTTTTTAGTCTACACTCGATGTACTAACATCCTGCAAAAATTCAGCTTTCCCTAAATTAGTTGCGACAACGCCATTTTTTTTACCTTCATTGACTGGACTAGTAGGACAAAACTTGTATTATAGATTAGTGTATTCTCTATACAGATAACATAATGTCCTACAAGTAAACAGGTAGGTATCACTAGTCCGACAAGAATTGTAAGGTGGTTTTTTTGCAGGATTACGGTCGATATTTACGGCGAATTCCTAATATGCTCTGGCCATGCGTACTGGCAAGGCTCAGCCGTAATACCAAACTGTGCAAAATAAATTTATTTTTACTAGCACGAATTGAAAATGTGTGTTCAATTGGAGTACCGCAATATCGTACCACGAAATTTGAAGGACAATATGACTGTTAAATTACATAAATATTAACGAAAAAAGCAAAAGTAAAAAATTGAAGTAGTTAGTAATTATTCTTGATGATCTCGTAATCGATACATGATGGGAGGAGGGGACTCTCATCAAAGCAAACATTTTGTAGGACGAATATTTTTTCCACTAATGTTAATAATTTTCTTAATATTTAATAAAAAAAAACCAACAATTAATATTAAATTTTTGAGTATCGTCAAATCGTCATTTTTCCCTTGCTGCCCTAGTTAGCTACCTCAATCCAGAATTTCGTTTATGCAATAACCTTGCGTCTCATTGAAACGACGCTATTCAAGAAGATTCGGTTTTATAGTTATTTTTTCATCAGGGATCTGTACTACATTACGTATTGCCTGGATGACATACCATGCAATTTGTAGGACAAATGTGACTGGTAAATTATATGCATATTGACTAAGCGATAGGAAAAAAATCGGGCAGTTAGTAATCACTTTTGATGACCTCGTAATTGATACATCTTTGGATGAGGGGACACTTCGAACAAACCATATACCTTGTAGGACAAATATTTTTTTCAATAAAGTTAGTAATTTTCTTAATATTTAATAAATTACCAACAGTTAGTAATACATTTTTGAGAACCGTCAAATCGGCAAATTTTGACTCAGCTACCCCTAGCTACCACAATCCAGAATTTCGTTTATGATATTGTCGGGCGTCTCATTGAAACGGCGCAATTTAAGAAGATTCAGCTTAGTGCTGATTATTTTTTCATCAGGGTACTACATTTTTAGAGCGTAGGACCAGGATAACATACTACGCAATTCGTAGGACAATGTGACTGTTAAATTATATACATATTAACTAAGCTGTAGAAAAAAAATTAGGTAGTTAGTCATTACTTTTGTTGACCTCGTAATCGATACATGTTGGGAGGAGGGGGACTCTTTGATCAAACCATACACCTTGTAGGACAA
This sequence comes from Uloborus plumipes, assembly GCA_038373865.1. Taxonomy (NCBI): domain Eukaryota; kingdom Metazoa; phylum Arthropoda; class Arachnida; order Araneae; family Uloboridae; genus Uloborus; species Uloborus plumipes. The sequence goes on from JAXGGA010002301.1 coordinate 24,925, forward strand.
ATATTTTTTTCAGCAATGTTAATTATTATCTTAAGATTTAATAACACAGCGACAGTTAGTGATAAGTTTTTGAGACCCATAGAATCGACACATTTGATCCCTGCTACCCCTGTTAGCTACCACAATCGAGAATTGTTGTAAGAGGAAAAGTTGGGCGTCTCATTAAAATAAAGCTGCTCACGGAAGATTAGCTTGATAGAAATAAACAGAAAAATCTCTATCAGGGATCCCTGACTATGTTATTTAAAGTTGCGAATACAATTCGGTGGTAAGTGAACTCTTTTAGCAAACACATCCAGATTAGTTTAGGTAGTGCAAAATATATGAGGCTGTGCAAAAAAGGGCGATTGATTACCTCTGCATAGTATTCTACGAATTCAGCATCGGGGTTTCATTTTCAGTTCCTAGTTGTATGCCAGCAACTCAGGGATGCCCAATTTAGGAACTGTCAATAAGGGACAGGCTTCACGGGGGGCGGAGAGGGGGAGGCAAAAGGGATGAATTTTGGTAGTCGAATTTTCACAACCTTTATTCTAATATTAAACTTTTCTCACAAATGTTTAAGAATAAAACCAAATTTTCAATGAGCATATTAAAAAAAAAAAAAAAAACTACATTTTTTCCCATTGCATTGTTACTTTTCTTCGTGAACATTAGTGGGAAAATTTTTATCACTTAATATTGTAAAAACCGTATTTCCTTGTTATTAGCTATTTTTGTTTACGGACATAGAAGGTATAATATTCGTTTCTACTTTTGACCAACGTTTAGCGGAACTATGTACTGCTTCATAATGCCACACGTATAAATGAGGAAATTTGAATGCGTGTACAAGGCCGTAGCCAGCGGGGGGGGGGGGATCAGAACCCCCCCCCCCCGAAATTTTCAAAACTCAAAAGTTTTAAAAAGTATTCAACTAAAAAAAAGATTTCAAGGTTTGATGGTCGGAGGTCCCCCCCCCCTCTCGAAGTTGTGACGGGTCTGAGGTTTTTGATGATATAAAAAAAAATTAGAATAATAAAAATAAAAATAATCATTTGAATAAACTTGAATAGTTCTGCTCACTATTTCGCCAAAGGAGTTTTTTCTATCTTTTCAACTTAAAACTTAAATTATTCCATCTCTCCTGTTGGTCTATAATTTTTAACGGGGTAACAAAATTTATGGCACTTGTCGTTGAGAATCTTTTATCATGGAAAAAGAAAGAAGATCCTCTCCTTTACGCCATAAAACAAGTGTGTGGTCCCCTTTTGGGCTTACTGTGAACAAATTAGCAAAATGTATATGAATTTTTGAAAACTTCTATCTCTTAATATATTGATCACAGTAATAACAGATACAGATGTTTAAATCAGTTATTGCTATTATCAATGGTGAGGTGATGAGTTAATGAAAATGCATTCTTTGTTTTCTGGGTGCAAAGTGTTTTTTACTATATTCCCCGACCCCTATAGCACACAGTGGCGTAGGAACTTTGTTAAATTAGGGGGAGCTGGGCGCAGTACCGAATATTGGCACTTCATGGGGGGGGGGGGGCAAGACACACTTTGCCATTCTTTGCACACAAGCTCAATTGAAAAAAAAAAAAGTCACTGCCAGACAGTTTTTAATGACATTTCAGCAATGAGAATTCTGAAGAATGGAAATTCCTCTGGAAATGTTTCGCAATCCTAAAAACGAAATTTTTATGCAATACCCCCCTTTGGTATTAAGAGGAGGTGCTCAGAAGACATCTTCAATGTTTTCAAAATTGTAATTTTGAAAAACTAAAAAGCTAACTATCTTTGATGATATTAGGAACATTAAGAAGAGAGGGGGTCAGGGACACTTTCCCGAGTATTTTTCGAAATTAAAAGTCTTAAACATGTGAGTGTAAGATCATATCTGGTAACGTTAAGGGCACAGCAGTTTTTCAAAACTGAAGCTACAATAACGCAATTTTTAGCGATTTTCGATGTTTTTAGTTGTTTGCAGTGGCGGATCATGAGATTTTGAGGCCCCAGGCGCAACCTGATCCGGAAGACCCCCTACTGACCCTACTACAAATGGGATAGCTCACTTATGAACGATGCAGAAAATCATAGCTTTTTGATGTTGGGAATTTAAAAACTTGCGGGGGGGGGGGGATATAATTGCATTATATTTAAAAGAAAAAATGACTTCTTTGACATAAAAACAAAAATCACAGCAAAAATTTTCGTCTTTTTATTTCTAGTAATTTAGTCGGTAGAGGGGTGAGAATCGAGTCCCGCTATCTGGCATCTCGTAAAATCCCAGCAATTGTAGTTGCGTGTAAATATCTAAAATTAGTGTTTAAAAATTAGTATGATATAGATAATGAAACGAATTACTATTTATTTGTCTAATACATCTCTAAAATAAGTGCAAATAAAAATTAAATTATTATTAAAATTTTGTTTTAAAATAATGAATTAAGTACGGTATGCATAGATGCATTGAGAAGCACCGATTAACCCATTAATGCCTGACATTTTTTTTTCCAAAGATATTTTGAAAACTGGTTACAAACAGTGTTTAATGGACAGGAAAAATAATAAAAAAAATATTATGTAAAAAATAATGTTTTTATTAAGGAAAGAAAAATCGTCCCTTAAAAGTTACGATAGTCCCCAGAGGGTACATACTTTTTTTACTAATTTTTCTTTTTGCCTACAATATCATATTTAAAAAGACATTTTATAAGAAGAAGTAAAATCAGCAATTAACATAAACTGGAAAGCTGGGAATCACTTTGAAAACTTAGCTTTTTTTCTTGAGATTGTGAACGATGTCATTTTTGATAAAGATTATATTAAAACTGCTACAAAACACACTTTACAATGGTTATGTGCTGCAATCTGTTAATAACGAATTGAAACAATACCAAGGTACTAATTGAACACTATTATTTGATTGAAATGTTTATTTTGGGGAAATTTAGACCCTTTTTTGGACAGTCCCTAAAAAGGGACGCTAGGCATTAATGGGTTAAGTCCAATTTCCACAGTACACACATGCCATAGGGACCCGTAAATAGGGTAAGCACTAGAGATGAGTTCGGGCTCATTTTTGCAGGCCCGAGCCCGGAAAATTTCAATCCGAGCGCACCCGATCGAGCCCGAGTCATACTGTCTTGTTTCAAAATCGGAGCCCTCCTGAGCCCGAGTGAAACTATTTTGCATGAAATACCGAGCTCACTCGAGTGTGACATGATTTAATTACCGTATTTTTCGGCTTATAAGACGCACTTTTTCTCCCCAAAATCAGGGGAGAAAGCGCCATCATTCAGGGCCCGAATGATTGCAAGATCTTCTCTAGCATGCGTGCTGCAGTGCAGTTAGTCGGAGCAGTAACTGTTCCATGAAAACTTTGAAAATTTAAAAAAATTGAAAACTTGCTTAATAACTAGTACAGTATGCTGGAAAAATTGATAGTTGCAGTCATAGTGTCTCTCTTCCCAGAAGGTTGGCCACACCTGGCCTAATGAGACACTATTAGTTTGTTGCTTCAATATTTTGTTTTATGTTCATTGGATTTCTTTTATACGCATACAATATTTTTGTTTTGTTTTTGGTTTTACTTGTATTAGTTTGAAATAAAATTGATTGTTATTAGTTCTCTCAACACTATGATCTGTAAGCTGAAAAAAGTTGCAGGCTGATTTAAAATTTAAAAAAAAAAAATCTTGTAATGTAAATTAGGGGGTAGGGGGGGTCATGAAAATATTTAGAGTTTCCCACAGGGGTCAGGAAAATTATATAACAGCTTGATGAGAGGTCACGTATTTTTTTCATGAAATGAAGCTAAGCTTCCGCCCCCCCCCCCCTGGCCATAATAAATGACCATTCCCATACGTACGGCGAGAACAGCATTTTAACGTTTCAACGAAATACAATTTAAAACGTAGAAAAAAAACAGGAAATTGCCAAATCTTCTAGCCATTTATGGAAAAAGAAGGAATTATACAACAGACTTCAATTTATTTATGGAATTTCTATGCCCCAAATGGCACCTTTTCCGACTTACCCGTTACCAAAAGTAGAAAATGTTTTTTAATAATTTCCTAAAATCTCGAAGATGGCATTTTTTCCTAATTTCAACGCAATTGCGGCAGATCAAGAAATTAACCGAAAAATTTCATTTTTTTTTCTTTTGCACTTTGCTCCCCCAATGGCACCTTTTCCACAATACCCGACATCGAAAAAAAAAAAAGCATTTTCGGCCCACCCCACTACACATATTAAGCATTCCGTTGAAAGTTATAAGAGCAATGGTCCCCAACCTGTGAGTCGCGACCCCAAATGGGGTCGTGAAGCATTGCTTATGCGGTCGCAACATTATCAGTAGAGTTTTAAAAAATGTATATTGTTGCAAGTTTTGAAGTTAATAGGGGGAAAATAGAAACGCATTTGAGTTTTTGAGTAGGGTCAATACTTGAGGGCAGTGGTGAATCCAGGAGAGAGAGGCAATGGGGCTGTGTCAGAGCCCTTGATCCCCCCCCCCCCACACGTGTCCCAAGATAATCTAATATTTTGATTTTAAGAACTACTAATTTCTACAAATTTCCCGAAGCAGTCCGCAATTTTAATTCTCCCAAACAATCTAAAATCACCGAAAATTTCGTCTTTAGTACAATTTCGAGTTATTCCTGTAAGAGAGACTCTGTAGTCCAACCCTTACGTCATCAAAGATGCCTATAATTGAGTTTCTAAAAGACAATTTTGAGAAAATTCCGGGAAAAAGACCCAAACGAAATGCTTTCCCTAAACTTCATCAAAAGAAGGTATTCCAGGACTTAAATTTTGAAAAAAAAAAAGAAACAGAGGGACTCTGGGAGTACCGACTAACGTGAAAATTTTAACAATTACGTGTTGATTTTGTGAATTGTCAGGAAATGTGTCATGACTGAACTCACATAAGTGAAGTAAGGAGAAACACAATGTCTACCTGCACACATTCTTTGCAAATCGTAAATCGTTGCATATATAAGGGGGGGGGAGGAATATGGGGTCGCGGGTTGTTTAGTTGGTAAAAAAAGGGGTCGCGACGTGAAAAAGGTTGTGAACCACTGTTACAGAGCTATTACCGCAAAGGGGGAAACAGTGGTCATACAGTGCTCGCCACTAATAAAATCACTGGATTATGAAATCAGTCGCTTTATAAAATCAAATCTGGAAGAACAGAATCATTACTTTATCAAAACATGTTAAAACTATCCTTTAATAAAATCATTAGCACCGTTTTATAAAATCAACGATTTTGGAGAATATATGTTAAAAACGAGGGAGGAGGGGAGAGAGAGAGAAAACACGCTTTTTCTTGTCTGAATAGAACCAGAATTTTCTTTCTCTTCAAGATTACTGAGGTTGACTTCATTACAGTTTCAGTAAAAATCGTTCACTAAAAAACCATGCCTAAACGTCAATATTTAAGAATGATCTTTACTTACAAATTCAGTTTCACAAACAACAATAAGTCGATATTTTAAAACCCTTGTGTAATTTAAAAAATGTACCTTTTAGGTTAACTTAAATTCGAATTGTGTTTTAATTAACTTAGTATGAAATATAGATAACAGTAATTAATTTATTTTTTGTTTTGTTTAAATTTTAAAACCTTTTGTTTTTGTAATTTAATATATGCCGGTTTATAAAATCATCCGCTTTATGAAATCAAATATCCTCGGAACAAATGTGATTTTAATAAGCGGTGGGAGCTGTATTTGGATTCAGTGGGTCATTTTTACATAAGAATCAGCAAGAGTAGAGTCAGATGCATTTGAAGTTTGTTTTTTGCCAAGCATTGTTGCACTGAAATTTTCTAGAAGTTTTTAATTTTAAACTTCTTGTTCTGCAGTTCAACTTTCTATAAATACATGTGTTTGTTTTTTTTTTTTTTTTTTTTTTTTTTTTTTTTTTTTTTTTAAGAGAGAGACTTATAGCATTGAATATTTTGTTGTCTCAGCAAGGATAGCTATTCAATTTTTCGCAACAACAGGTAAAAGAAACTGCTTATCGGCCTCAATATTGAAAGAAATCCTGCTAAATTTTTGAATTATTTGAATATTTCCCTCAGCAATGTCATTCACCATTCTTTATTTCTATTGCTTTTCTTTTGGTAATTCGATGATATTGTATTTGCATTCTTTGGGGTGCTGGATGAAGGTTGTTAGAAAAAAATCTCTAACGTTCATGTTTGAAAAAAAAACGAAATTATTCCATACTACACATGTTATATTTCGCATCTTTACTGCTGTCATAATTTGCTTTTCTTTAAGGTAGAATTTGATCTGAAAAACTATAAGTCAAAGTAACTAATTCTTCAGAAAGTTACCACAAGTTCTTTTTTTAAAACTCCTAGTTGCCATTCCAATTTCCAGGTCGTTCATATCTTATAAGATTTTTTTTCCAAGCTCAGATATTCCCAATAATTTTAATATTAAGTGGAGCATCTATTAATGCTCTATGTATTAATTTCATGTCTATTTTAACTATGTTTTTCTGAACAAAAAATCCCCGAAACCGTAGAAATTTTTGTATCTAGGTTTGTTCTCTCCTGATTAAATAAAAGATCTGCTTCTTATATAGAAACAAAAATATTTTGAAGGCATGTAAAAGATCAGTCATTCACCAAGCATTATGAATAGCACCTCTCATTCGCCGATGAATTTTCTCAGACAGTCTTCCACAATGGCTAATAATAACTCAATTGTCGCTTTTTTTTATCAACAAGAGTAATTATAGATTTATCTATATATTTATAAAAAGCTTACAGTTGAATTTTGTTTCAGTTGAACTTGTTAAAGTATTCTCTCAGTTTTATGCGCAACATTTCTTTTTTTTTTGTTGTTTAATTCTTTGTCGAACATTCTCCGCTTTAATGTTATTAAAGAGTAAAACTCCTGAGGAATGTGATGGAAAAAGCAAACATCAGATAAATATCTTTGCCTAAACTACAGATTAGTTCTATGCGAAGATGACGGCCGACTAGCAACAATAGTTTTTGTGCAATTCGTTCTTATAATTTCTTTCTTTTTGTGCCCTTGTGCCATTGTTAGCACTATGAGTTTAAAACTCTAAATTCTGCATTTTTTCCCCTCTGCATCTCACTACTTTAAAAGCATAAAAGCATAGTTTGCGCAGTTCCTCCACAACTCTATTTTAGCATGTTTAAAAGTTTTTGAAAACCATCTCTCAACATGTTCGCAAGTAGTACTGCAGTCTACATTGTATGCTGTGTGCTACCAAGTAATTGATTGTGTCCAAATTGCTGCGCGGTTCAAACGATTAAGAAACTTTCCAATTGTTTTAACTGATATTTATGTATTAGAAAATCAGAATAACTGAAAAAAATTCTTTCGTAAGAAAATAGTCTCTTTCGTTTGAAAATCTCGGAAATTGTAAAAAAATACGAGAAAGCGTAAAAATAAAGTGTTTGAGCACCATCTTCCATTGAGAGTAGAATGCTGAAATTTTAGGAGAGTGATTTTGTGCATAAATGTGAAAAAAATTAGGGTGAGCCTTGGTCTCTAGCAAATAAATATATTTTTTAAACCACCCTTTTTACCCCCCCCCCCCCTCTCCGACCGAGATGGGACTATTCGGCGAGAAAAAAATTTCAACGATACCCGTTTGGAAATTTATCTAATTTGGTGCTGAAGTTTCTTCAGGTGGTGTACTACAATTATTTATTGTTCAAAAAAAGTTATTCACAAGTTCAAATTTCATGTAATTGTTTATCAATTAACCTTCTGTAAACTTTAGCTCTAAACTATATTTATATAGGGTCATGGGGGTGAATTGAAACATGGGGTAAATGGAAACAAACTATTCCTACACTTTTAGTAATTTCTGAAACTAATATTATCAGGACTGCAGAGTCTGATTTCGATGCTCCTAGGCGGGAGCTAGCGTGGTAGATTTTGGCAGCGACTCCTCCTTCTTTACCTCAACATTAATCCGATTCATACTCAGAAAAGCATAAATGAGAAACTGAAAAATGTGCAACAGTATTACTTGATGAGTAAGAGGTCTTCAGAGCTCCTGGGAGGAAATTCAAGTATTTGCTTTGGTTATTGACTGTTTTTCTCTGTGATAACATTTTCATTCAATAACCATCTTTGTAAATTAATGCACTGGATTCAAATTTCATACATGTCACGCCTACAACAAAACTGTTACAACCGCAAAGCAGGGACGGATATATAAAACGCAGGGATGAAAAAAAGAAAGGAAAACAAACAGGGCTACTGTTTGATTGTTTTATTTATTTACTTTGGACTAGAGTGAAAGCAGAAACATTTTGGTTGTAAGAAAATCGTCTTACGCGTCCTTTGTTATAAATTGTAAAAATTTGGATGTTTGCATTGCTAAGCGAAAATAGGTGTTTTTACTTCCTTTTACGTAGTAAAGGAAGTATTGTGATCGCGAAAAAAAAAATCGCTCAAATTTGAGTCTAAATTTTGATTTTGCTCACCCTTGAATGAATGTTCAGTAGTTTTTTCGACCTGTCAGCACGTGCATATGTACCTACCAACATATAAACAGCCGAAAAATCCTTTTCAACCACCCCCGAGTTAATTACGACGAGTTTTCTTGTGACGTCTGTATGTACGTATGTGCGGTATATGTATAGATAAGGCTTGGGCCAATTATGGGTAGAACCTAATGGGGATACCAGATACCTGAAATTCGTCACTTCTAAAAGCAGAGGTTCGAGGGCTTTTCCCCGGAAAATTTTTAGATTTTTATACTGTAAAACTGCCGATTTACATATTTTTTGGTGCGAATAATTCACACCAAGCAGTAATAAGGGACATTAGGGTGGTTCACAAACCTATGGTAAAAAAAAATGTCCTAGAGGTCACGGCGGTGGCTCATTTTTTTACCTTTATCCACCCTAATATACTACCAAAATTTCAACCTCCTACTTTCATAAAAAGACGGTGCTCAAAGCTCAAATAGTTCTCCCGTTTTTGTCAATTTCAAGCGTTTTTCAGTTGTGCGGCAAAAAAAAAAATTCCGGGTGTTTTTCTATCATTCTTGCTGATTCTTATGTTCAATGATCCCCTGAGTCCTAATATGGTCCCCCTTTTCCCCCATTGCCTCCCACTTTTAGCGCCCCCCCCCCTCCCCTCCTAATTTCATCAGATTTCGACAATTTCATAGACATTATTTGGAGGGGAAGGAAGCATTATATTTACCATTAATATTCTTCTTTTAGGCTCGAGAGGTGAAAAGTTCAAAATCATAAACAACTTTTCACAAGTTAGGAGACTCATGGGAGTATTTTCCCCTCCCCTCCGTAAAATATTTAACATATCATCAACAACTCATTTTTTCAGTTTCAAAATTTTATACTTATTCTTTGGTGCAGCACAATAATATCGGACTGCCTTCTATGATTCCCACGTCCAAAAAATTTTTCAAGCTGTAATTTTTTTTTTAAACTTTGGAAACATCGCATGTTACATATGAGTCGCACCGCAAATTTTCTTCAGTAAAGAAGCTTTCAGTATTATTTATATTCATTCCAGTTATGTTCGAGCGATTACCGTGAAGGGGGAAACGAAGATCATATTTGGATTCAGTGAGGCATTTTACATAAGAAACAGCAAGAATAGTATCAGATACATTTTAAAAATCATTTTGTGCCGAGCAGTGTTGTTATACTGCAATTTGCTAGAAGTTTTTAGTTAAAGCTAAAATATTTAAACTTCTTTCTATGCAGTTCAACTTTCTATGTATATTTATATATAGTTTTTTTTTTTTTTTTTTGAGAGAGAGAGAGAGAGAGAGACTTTTAGCTTTGAATATCACGGGACGCGGGAGCGTCCCGCCCCGCCAAGAAAACCAAATACAAGCCGCCAAGAAATTTCCGTCTCCAAGAAAAATGTAAAAGAGCGACCAAAGGACTGATTACGCGAGTAACCAAACCGGGGTTTTCACCCCTCTGTATCTCAGCCCCATAAAGATCCCTAGAGTTCATTTTTGGTATACTCAATCTCCAGCGGCCACTGACGGCACATACTAAAGCAAAACATCCAGGACCCTCGGGGGGGGGGATGGTAAATGTTAAAAAATCGCTATTTTTCGCACTTTTAAAAAATTGTTTGACAGGGGTCCAGACTAAACGGTAACTCGGATTGAGCTCTCATTTTGCACCCACATTTATTTTGTCCCAAAGCTCGGCATAGGGGTTCTTTCGACCCCCACCCCCTCCCCCCTCGTTTTTATTTTCCGTATCTTTTCTCCCCGGGGATCTTAAGTGTTGGTTTTTGGTATGAACATTCTCCATGAGATATTGAAGACGTATACCAAAATTTACCCCCCGGGGTCATCGCAGGCCGGAGTTATTAATGCTTAAAATTTGTCCGATTTCTATCAACTAGTTCCGTTCAACATCTGAGCATTCATTCAAGCGATTGGAAACTGTTGTCATTGTTGGGCGACGAGGAAAGAAAACTCAATTATTTAAAATTTCAGCTATTGCCACTTTCTATTAGTTAACAAATAAAATATTCGTAATTGATTTTATTGCATAAAGCTTTTAAAAGGGGTCTTCAATTTAGTTTATTTTAATATGGAATTTTTAAATCGGAGGTCGGGTTTTATTTTTAAATTTTTAATTTAATTGTAGTTCTTGTTAGCAACTAGCTTTGTTTTGTGTCTGTTCTAGTGGTACATTGTGATTGATTTCAAACTTATCCTCGACTGAAGTAGAGCCTTGAACTTATGCGCTAAGTGCATGCCTCCAAGAAAGCCATATGTCCGCTGCCAAGAAAAATGTTGAAGTGGGAAAAAAAACTGATAAAGTAATACAACAACAGCACGAAACGTCCGATGGACGTTCATTTATGTCCTGATGGACGTTCAAACGTCCAAAAGTCGTCTTTTGACGTCGTTGAACGTCCATCGAACGTTTGGTGCTGTTGGGGTAATATCATTGCAAAAAGATGTGATATCTCCCCAAAAACACCTCTGTTGTAAAAACATCCCCCGCCAAGAAAACCTTAAACACTCAGCCTTAAAAAGTTATGATATCGAGTTTTCCCGCCAAGTTTGTGCCAAACTACTCCTCGCCTGTATGGATAGTTCGTTTAAATTGTTTTCAGTACTGTTAGGCGGGAATTTTTGTACAGTGAGGTGGTTGCTTGATTAGTAAAAACTTCCCGCCTAACAGTACTGAAAACAATTTAAACGAACTATCCATACAGGCGAGGAGTAGTTTGGCACAAACTTGGCGGGAAAACTCGATATCATAACTTTTTAAGGCTGAGTGTTTAAGGTTTTCTTGGCGGGGATGTTTTTACAACAGAGTTGTTTTTGGGGAGATTTTATTGTCTCAGCAAGGATAAGTACTCAATTTTCTTCAACAGCAGGTAAAAGTAACTGCTTATTGTCCTCATTATTGAAAAAAATTCTGTTAAATTCTTCAATTATTTGAACATTTTCCTCAGCAACGTTATTCACCTTTATTTATTTATTTTAATTTTTTACTTTTAATTCTGTGATTGATCTTATATTTGCATTCGTTGGGGCGTAGGACGAAGAATGTTAGAAAATAATCCCCATATTCATGTTTGAAAAAAATCCAATTGTTCTGTACTACACTTGTTATATTTCACATCTTTATTCCTGTAATAACTTGCTTCTCTTTCAACTAGAATTTGATACGAAAAACTAAGTCAAACCAATTAATTCACAAGAAAAGTGTCACAAATACTTTAATAAAACTGTCCTAGTTGTTATTTCAATTTCCAGGTCGTTCATATCTTGTAAGGTTTTTTCCAAGTTCAGATATTCCCAGAAGTTTTAATAGCAAATGGAGCATCTATTAATGTTCAATATATTTGTTTTACTGTACAAAAAGGTGCTGAAACTGTAGAAAGTGTTGTACCTAGGTTTGTTTCTCATGATTAAATGAAAAATTTCTTTATAGGAACATAAATATTTTGAGGCATATAAAAACCTAGATATTATCAGATAGGCTCCCTAATTGACTAATAATAACTCAATTACACAGGTCTGCGATGAAAAAATTGTTGCATATTTAACTATTGGTTTCAACAGTATTTCATGTGCTGATTACGGATAAAATAGTGAAAAAATTCCATCACCCTCAGATAAGTCACAAATTTCGCCTGAAATATGCTTATTTTTAGGGTTTTCAGGTTGAATATGGGCAAGATTTTTCAATATTATAGCCTAAATAAGTGTTAAATTTAGTTGGAATAATAGAGATTACATGGTGAACATGTTATTAAGCAATGTGAGCACGTTACTTGCAAAAAAAAAATGTTTTTATTTATTTATTTGAATAAGACAATAAATATAAACTGGGAAGATCCATTCCCTACTAAAACAAGACAATTATCACCCAATTTGCTCCCTCCCCATTCTTACTGTCCACTAGAGGTCATTATGAAGAGTGTAGGGAGCCGAGACCTTGATTGCAATTAGTGACTCAGCGTGGAGCTATAGCCACTGTGGTGTACAGATCTAACAGTTATGTGCTCTTTTGAAGAAATGGCTACTAGAGGATAAGTCAACTCTCCTAACTGTTTCTGTTATATTAGTGGGTCTTAACGGTCAAAAAGCAACAAAGGAACATTTCTAATTTTGTTAAGAAGGTGTATTTTGTATAATTCGGTATTAAACTAGGGGACCAAGATAAATCTTGGGCTCCCCGTATAGTGCATTCTGCGTGTTTGGAAGAACCGAGACCAATCGCTTAAAGGTAAGAAGAAATCACTTCGTTGTGGATTACCCATGATTTGGAAAGAGCCTAAAAATTACAGTGATGACTGGAATTTTTGTTCTTTAGTGCAAGGTTTCAATTTGAAAATCAGAAAAAAAAATTCATACCCAACCAACATGCATTCGGCTATTCGCCCTGTTCCTCATGGACCTGATTCGCCTAATTCCTTCTCAAACACTTATAGTAACTTTACAACACATGTCCATCACTTTTATGCTCTTTTTAGCTAGGTTTGATTATTTTTCTGCTTTTATTTTATGTTAAAATTTTTTAAAAAATTCCAAATTATCCGGTTTTTTTTTTTTTTTTTTTTGTACTTTTTTCAAAAACTTCAACTTTATTTTGTAGGCAAGCCTTACGTGATAGAAAAAAAACCAATGCTATTTTTGAAATCAGCGCAAAAAAGTACATAAAGATCAGTTAACTAAATCAGAACAATTTTTAAAAAGTGTATTTTTGCAGACCTGTGTTATCTCTTTATAATCAGCAAGATTGATCATAGATTTATCTAGGGTGAGTTCTGGTAAGTGCGTACCCTTTTTTTCAAAGTTCATCTTCTCAAGGATGCTGCTCTGTTGAAAAATCTTGTACACTCAAAATTTTTTTTTAGTTTTCTTTCCAGATCCTTTACTAAGATTTTCAAGCATATAATATGTCAAATAAACCATAAGCATAGGTTTTGTGACCTGGTTTATGACACCTATTCTAAGGTACGCACTTTCCCTACCTAGCGGGGTAAGTGCGTCCACCTTAAATTATGTGAATATGAGCAGGAAAAAACTTCTGGCACATATTAAATATGTTAGGTAGTTGCCTTGGAATAATTCCTAATACTAGAGATCAGCACTTGCTTGCATGGATGAAATGCAATCAGTGATATCCCACGTGTCTTGCGAAAGACTGATTTGAGGATTGAGAGAGTTATGTCTGTGATTCGTCCTTTGTCCTTTTAATAGGACTAAGTGAGCAAATGTAAGTTGTTTTTATTTAGTAATAATCACTTATAGTCTACATAGTTTATTTTGGTTTAATACATTAATCAGTCTGTGTTTAAGCCAGGGTTCGCACTTACCCCTTCTTAAATGTAAGATGAGACATGTGCGTCCAATAGCGTTGTTGTAAGTGCGTACCCCTGTGATTTTCTTTAATTCTATTTGTATAGTAGATCGTTAGATGACCTGAGTGAACAATTCGTTTTTTTTTCTTCTTTTTTTGGAATGAATACGGTTTTAAAATATTTTTCTTGTTAGAATCAGCAGCAGTAAGAAAAAACACAAAATAAAGAGCAAAAAAAAAAAAAGAAAGAAAATCATGATATGATACTTATATTTTTTTTTTTTCTTGTACATTGAAATATTTTTTCACAAGGTTTTCTTAATTTTCTTGAATATAATTTATTCATTACTACACCTCCGTTTTTTGAATCAGTTGGTTCCTTATTTAGTGTTTCACTTAATTTCATTGCTTCATTTGTCATTCTGGTTTAAATTAAGTATAGCTTATGATCGCTATTTTCAACGAAAAATTTACTAACTAATATCTAAAAGCCAATATATTTCAGAGGTAATGAATAAAATTGAAATCTATCAATGTAAATAAAAATACTTGGTGGAAATGACGTCGGATTTATAATCGGCTTATAAAAGAGTTGTAAGCAAAATTAAAGGTGAGTTACGAGAGTCGGATTTTCCACGTAATGGTACACACTTGCCTCATCATAATGGTACGCACTTGCTCCGCATAATAGTACACCTATGCCTCATGATAGTGGTACGCACTTACCCCATCATAATGGTACGCACTTACCCCCACCTTACTTTAAAGAATCGGAAAGTGCGCACCGTCATATAAGGGCGATTCTCTGTAAACTCGTCATTTTTCACACGAAATCTGTCCGGGCACGGTTTTTTGAAATGTTCGTATAATTATTTTCCTATCGCTCAGAAAAGGAATCTATTACTTTGGTTTGAAAGCGGGTCAATTGAAGTATGTGTTTTTCTGATAAAGCATGATAGGGGGTAAGTCCCCCGCCTGGTATAACTAGGCAGGGGACTGCCAGGTGACGGTGTTTTTGCTCTTTGTTGCGTAATATCTGCAAAACTATTGGAGCATAATTAGTTACGAGACTACCTATAAATTTAGGCACAAATCGTGGACATAATAACTAATATGTTTTATAATTAAATTAATTGACATTAATAAAAACACTTCCCAGAGGACTGTTTTCACAACGATCACGATGCATACTTTTAGCACAAATGTGGCTCTCAAACTAAGCAAAGTAGCGTTTCAACACCGTTCTCGGCGATTTCGGCAAATTCACACTGATTACTTTAAACTTCATGCCAAAAAAAATTTGCAAAAGTTATAGATTTTTCGTATTACAGCTTTGAATTTGTTGCAGGGGACTGTTTGAAAAAACTCCGGACAGAATATACATGACAATTTTAAGTTTTAGAAATACGTAATTATACCTTATTTCATAAGAAAAATATAGCTTCATTATTCTACTTTTAGATATTAATTGCCAAATTTATGTAGTGTTTATAGGTTTTTTGAAAACCTGTCTTTAACAGTTAGACTATGGAATTGGGACAGCCAGGGGACTGTGTTTTTGACGCTTAGATAATTTCTAGAAAAATAAATTAAATTGTTATCACTCCAAATACAATTGGGCCATAAAGTATGATTGCTTTACTTGTATTAAGAGCGATAATTACTGTATTACACTTTATTCTTTTTCAAATACTCTGTCCGGACAGCCAAATACCAGTTTACAGAGAATCGCCCATAAACAAATTTTAGTTAGAGTATTTGATCAAAATACCCCACGTATGTTATTAGGAGCTATTACTCAAAAGAAACAACTTGCATTTCTTGACTTCAATTGCTTGGTATGACTACAAGAGAAACTGAAACAAAACCATCTTAATCTTTACTTTAGAGTTTTTTTGAAGACATTTATGTTGTCTCTGATTGTGTTTCGTCTATTGAATCCTGGCCTGAATTCTATCTATTGAAATTATCATTAGACTGTTATCTAACATAGTCGATGTGTCGCAGAAGCCATTTCAGGACAGTGTTCATATAATTCCCAGTGGACGCACTTACCAGAACTCACCCTATAGATTTATAAAAAGCTTACAGTGTTGAAGTTTCAAACTTGTTAAAGTATTTTTTAAGTTCTATGTGTAACATTCTTTTTTTTTTTTTTTTTTTTTAATTCTTTGCCAAAAAATTGTTTTTCTTTAAAGTTATTAAAAAGAATAGAACTTGTGAAGAATATGATGGCCAAAGTAAGCATGAAGTATCTTTGCCGAAAATATCTTTGCCGAAATTTCAGATTAGTTCTATGCCAGACTAGCTACAATAGTTTATTTTGTACAATTAGTTTTTATAAATTTAATTCATTCTTTTTGTGATACTATTAGCACTATTAGTTTAAAACTTTAAATCTTGCAACTTTTTTCTCTGTATCCAGGGACGCCATTTCGAAATTTTCCAGGGGGATGGGGGGCAAAGGGTGCATACACAATGTAAAATTTACCAAAAAGTGGCAAAAACCACGCCCACTTTATGTCAATACATTGATTTCCCAAAGTCAGGGGGCAATTAACCCCCCCCCCCCCAACCCACTACTTTAAAAACATAAAAAACATTTTGCACACTGCACAGCTCTTCCACAACTCTATTTTGGCAAGCGTAAGTTTTGAAAATCATAGCACAACATTTAGACAAGTAGTACTGCAATCTACTAAATAATCGATTGTATCAAAGCTGTTGCTATACAGATTAAAACGATTAAGAAACTTTCCAATTGTTTAAACTAATATTTATTCGTCGGAAAATGAGAATAATTGAAAAAAAATCTCTTCCAAGAAAATGGTCTCTTTAGTCTGAAAAATTCAAAAATTGTGAAAATTACAAAAAAGCGGAAAAATGAAGGGTGTTTGAGCACCATCTTCCATAAAGAGTAGGGAGCTGAAATTTTAGGGGAGTGATATTATACATAAATGTAAAAAAAGTAGGGTGCGCCCTGCTCCGTAACAAAAAAAAAATTTTTTTTTGAACCACCGTAGTACTACAACTGTCAAGCGCGATCTTGATTGCTCAGAAATGTTTGTATTCTTGACCTGCAGGTGTAATGGTGGTGGCTAATGTGCATCTTACACACAGATGAAGAAAATCAAAATGTGAAAATCAAGCTGTTTATCCTCACGGGTCTTAAAATTTTTCTACTATTCTGACTTTGAAAATGTTTTCAATATACCTATAAGTGCAATTATTTTGAAAGTAGACCCTAGGAGAAACGCAACAGGAATGATTTATATCCTCTCAAAACAAGAAGTGGAACATGCCAACCGTGTCACTTGTAAATAACATTTCACAGTTTGCAATATTTCTATAGTATATATCTTGAAACGATACCTCTGGGGGTACTGGACCAGGGGTTTGCTCGGCCCTTGGTCTGTATCAAAAGAACAGATGTATTCAAAAACAACGATGTTTTAGCAAAATCACTGACACTGAAAAACATTGACATCAATGTATACATAGGAAGTAATGAGCAAGACAGTTAGAAATAATAAAGTCCATAATTTTCTAGTTACTCTACCTAAATCCTATTAGTGTAACGTAAAGAATCTCAAAATGAGACCCCAAAAAGAGAGAGAAAAATAATTCTATTCTTTCAACAGTGTCTTTCTGAATAAAAAATTTCATTTAATTTCTTAGTTCTTCGCAACCAGCTAAAAATTTACTGCGCAATAAATAATATTAAAAAAAAAGCATTTTTTCCCGGTGAAAGAATGTCACAAAATCTATTCCTAACTACTGCTCCCGCTGCAATGTGGAGAGCGTGGCATTGTGTAATACTACTTGCTGAAATTCGCGTTATGGCTAAACGTGCAAAAAATACTTTCGCGTTTAACACATTGTGACCCCTACTCCAGTTTCGAATAGATTTCTACTTCCACATATCAAAAATAATAGTGTTTCGTTCTGAATATCAGATGCGAGCTGTAAAAAACGTGCAGGACAATGAAAAAATAAATTCAAAGAAAAAAAAATTGAACATATCAAATCAAGTTTTATTTTATTGGCGCAGTGGAAAGGGTCAGGGGTCCACAAAGTACGTAATTATAAACGGAGGGTTATGTATTATTTTCAGAAGGGACTTGGGAACATCTGAGATAGCTTCCCGTCTGAATGGGAAACAGTGTAGCCCGGAAGCACATAAGCTACCTTTACCCCAATAGGGACAATTCTAGACCTCCGATAGACTGTTCGAAAAACGTCACCGTATGATATCACTCTTGTGCTATTTTCCGTCTTTTTCAGAGTAATTCTAAACTGACTTCTGCTGAATGCGAATTAGCATTTGCAAATAAGATCATTAATTGAATGCAGTTGATGAAAACAGTTTTCTTATTTCCAATCAATCTCATTATTCTCTAGGAAAGAGCAAACGCTGCTTTAGTACGCATATCTAAGCATGTTTCGAAGTGAAAATACGTGGCGCCACCTGTGAGCGAACAAAGTCATCTTTTATCGAACGTTTATAATTTATTTCGAAATCACATTTTAAATTACTCTCGAGGAAAATTATTTCTTGAGTTCAAATGCGTAATCTACAATTTTTCATATTCATAATATTTCTTAACACAATTAAAACATCTCTTCGTAATGAAATAACATTTAAGTTAATAGCTCTTAAGTTTATACCCTGCTAAATTGTACTGTCATAGAAAAAAAACGAACCACTTATTTGTATTCGAAGACTATTAACGCTTTGGATACGTGTAATGTGTTATTTTTTCAGGAATAATGTGCTCTACAAATTTCTATTGATAAACTGTTGTTAAGGGGTCGTCTTCAAATGAAAATCGGCATCAACTTTAAAATTTTCTATGAAAACCCTCCTTTTTTATCACATATTTGTAATCAGCAACATCATTTAACTTTGTGTACCAAATCGCTTTGAATTTGCTCCAGCCGTTTCTTCACAATTGAACTGAGAAAAAACCGTCCCGTAATGTTAAAAATATTTCTGATATTTGTGCATACCTAAACCACGTTAGGTACGGCAAAGATTGTTGTTTTATATCAAAGTGCGAACCAACCCAACGATAAAAACGTGATTGATTTCCTCTCAGATAAAATTTTGAATTTTTAATGAATTATGAAATTAATATTTGAAAAAATGATGATCTGGAACCATATAATATTTGGATAGAGACACAATCTAGAAGGGATTTCAAATGAGAATCCAAAAAGGGAGCTCAAAATATCTAGTAGTTTTTAAGATATGCTAAAAGAACCATTTTTAGGGACCATATACAACTGTGCAAACTGAGACGATTGCAGGGAATTTCTGTGTAAAGAAAGAGGAATATGCTTATCCATCAGTTGCAGAACATGCTCAGCGTTTTTTATAGTATTTAGTTTTCAACAGTAATAATATGTTGAAAGTGAAACTATTGGTAAAACTGATAAGAATATTTTAAAACTGGTAGACAATCCAATTTTTTGACCATTAATGAGAAGTCTGCTTTCATGCAACATGCAGCAATTCAGAAAACTTTTTACGTGGAGACTTGATTTTCACAAAAAATGTGACAGCTGGAAAATTTATTCGGATAATCTGTAACGATTAGATGTTTTTTTAGATTCTGAGCCACGGTTTAAACATTATTGCCAATCCTAGTACAGTAGTTTATAAAAATACAAACACTGTTAAAACGTAACTTATCCAAAAAGATATTATAACTTTAACAAAACCCGAGAATTTTAATTTAATTGCAAAAGCAAACGTATTGTAACTAGGGCTGCGACATCGATGTCGATGTTTTGGAAACATCGATGTTTTTGCTAAAACATCGATGTTTTTACCATCGATGTTTGAGGGTCGATATTTTCCCAACATCGATGTTTTGGGCTCGATATTTTTTTCGATGTCGATGTTTTATAATCCAGCAAAAAAAGCTTGATAAAAATATGCGATATACAGATGTATTAAGAAGTTTTCATCCTTAATCAGACGTTTCAGTATATATCTCATTAGAAAATATTTTCTATGATTATTATCGATGTTTTGCTCTCTATGTTTCTAAAACATTTCTAATTTGCTTTCGCCATTTTTTTTAAATTTTATTTATTTCATTATTATTCTTTATGTAAATGTTTTATATTTCAGCAAAAAAAAATCATCAAGGTATGCGACCAAAAGTTATATCGTTAATCAGCCGTTACACTATCAATATCGTTATGACGTTTTTGATAGTTACCATCGATGTTTTAAGGTCGATGTCTTTTAATGGTCACTGTTTCTAGTTCGATGTTTTTCTTTCTTTCGATGTCTGTTTTACATTTCAGCAAAAAGCAATAAAAATATGCAATAAAAAAGATTCATCGTGGCAATATCTATTGCATTGAAATAGTTTTTTTTTTAATTACTATCGATGATTACTAAATTACGACCGGTCAACGATTTTTAAATATTGCTGTTTTTGTTTTGCTACAGAATTTTTTTTCGATAACGGTGTTTTACATTTCAACAAAAAAAAAAAAAAATCCTTAAAATATGCGATGAATAAAAGTTATTCAGTTAATCAACAGTTGCAGTATCTATCTCACTAAAAAGTTTTCTGTAATTGACATCGATATCATACGGTTGATGTTTTTCAGGAGACAAAAGATAAATCTAATTGAATGATATAAAGAGGAGCAATGGTATTTGGGAGTTACTGTATTACTGTACATTTAAATGTGTAAGTAATTTTCATAAAAAAAGATCGATGTTTTGAGAACATCGATGTTTTTTGGTCGATGTATCAATACCATCGATGTCTTAATTTCGAAACATCGATGTCTTGAAACATCGATGTTTTGCCTTCGATGTCGCACCCCTAATTGTAACCACAGATTTAGTTAATTTCTTCGAAAAATATGATTTGTCTACTCTTTGTTAAATTTGACCTTGAAAGTAGTATTTTACATGTAGTGGTGGTCCCTAAATCTTTGGCCGGTCATAACTTTTGTTCTACTGGTCCTAAAGTAATGCCGCTTGGTACCCAGCTTATTTTTGGCCGTCCGCGTTGAATGATGTAGCCAAATGAAGGGATTCCCTTTGAAAATTCAGACTTTGTGTTCATTTCACTTTGTATATGGCCCCTTATCAAAATTTTACTCAGATAGTTTTAAAGAAGACTTTAATCCATGTAAGAAGACGCCTTTCTTTTGTTCTTCGCAAGTATAGCAGCTGAATAATTCAGAGTGTTTCGTTTTTTTTTCTATGACCAGTGGCGTAACTATAGGGGGTGGTTTGAGGACACCCCCCCCCCCAAACGTCTAGTTGGTCCAAAAAATGCAAAAATGAGATGAAAAAATATAAAAACTCCTAAAATAAAAAACTACGATTCTCCCGCGAATATTATAGTGTTACAGACTTCATTACCACCCCCTCCCCTTCCGAGAACCATTAAGAATTGTCCTTTTTAGGAAATAAATGTCAACATTTTCCGGAGGTAGGCCTCCAAACCCCTCATTATGATCGAAATTCGTCTAAAATTGCGTTTTTGGAACTTAAATTAAAAAAAATTGCTTGGAAGAATTTCTGTATCCTATCATTTTCTTTCACATTATTAAAAATGGCCGGCAATCGTGTTTTACGGTCTGCGAAAGAGATCGAACATCACCAAGATAGCCTAGAATGGAGTTTTTAGAGGTACAATTTATAAAAAATTCCGGGGCGAACCCCCGGACCCCATTCCATTTTTCTACAGTAATATTTCTTAAGACTACAGTACAATTCTAGTGTCAGAGGTTGTTACTTTTTAAACAGCTGTCCGGTTTTTCGAATTTCTGATATATATACTTATACATACATACATACAAAGTGTGGAAAAAAAGGGTTGCCCCCCCCCCCCGCAAGGCTCCTATAAGAGGGGAGCTGACTCATCCGGCATTTTGGTTCCAAAACGGTGGGAGTGGAACCACTGGTATCTGTACTCAAGTCGAATTGAAGAAAAGTGAAAGCTAAGCTTGAACTGTAGCTGCATAGGTGATATTTGACTATTTTTGTCTATATGACAAAAACATTTCATAAACTCAAGCTTAAAACAAGTGCGATATAAAAATAGACCCAATTTCATGAAACATTTCCCAACAAATTGTCTTTAAACTCGAGAAAAAGGTTATCTTTTTAAATTTACCCAATATGGTGCTTTATCCAACTAATCATAAATTATTTTACGCCAGAGCAACCAGGTATAATGTTAATGTGCTTCAAATACCTGTAACAAGGCTGGATCCAAGAATGTCTTGGAACCAAAATGTCGGACAAATCAGCCTGTCCTCTAAAGGAGCTCTAGCCCCCCCCCCCCCGCCGTTTTTAACTCGTGACGACTTGAATACCCCCCCCCCTGAACCAACGAGTAGTTACGCACTTCTATGACGTATCTAGAGAAGTGTACCCAAGATACCAAGTCTCGATGGCCATTTCCAATTTTACTGTCATCATGATGCTTAGAGTGCCCGCTCAGTTTGACTGTTTTGTTTGAACTCTTTTAACTTTGGCTTTTGCTCACTTCATTAATTTACTTTCATGGTTAATTTTTAGTGAAATCTCCTTCGATGATGCTCACGTTTTTGCCAACATCTTCAGTCTTTGCACGAAGACTTCTCTGAGCGTTTTGAGGATATTTTTGTCTCTGAACTTTCCTCAATGGGTCATGAACCCTCTTAAAAATATTGAAGCAGCAGATGTTCAGTATCATTAAGAATTGGTGGAACTTTCAACCACTGCAACTTGAAAAGCTGGTTTCCAGAATGTTAATAATCCACAGGATTTTGACTGCATGGAGACATTAGTAATCTTTATCCTGGACTGTGAGCTATCGCCAAAAATTTTTAAATCGTCTTCCCCTCTTCCTATCTCGTCGAATGAGGGTTCAGTGTTGTCACCGGCCTAGTCACAAAACAGAGAAATCGTCCCAAGCGGAGATTTGCGCCTTCGCCTTACAAAAAATATTAAACCGACAGTTAGGAAACTGGCTTTCAACCACCGAAAACAAATATCTCACTAACATGTATTCCTGAATGTTCCTTACTGTCTAATCTTTTATCGTAAAACCTTCCTCGCATCTGCGCATGCCTGATGTCTCTTTGGATTTCCTCAAAATAGGGGAGAAATGCGAAGTAACATTCAACAGGAAGTAAGAAGCGAAAGCACCGGCAAGTGCGTCTCATCCTATCACCCCTTTTTCAAATGGAAGCGATCGTGACTGCCAGGTGCGCAATACGCAGCTAGACAGTACATATTCTGAGTGAAAAAAAATGCTTTGCATGTTTGTTTTTATTGCATTTGATTGTTTCCTTCATTTTTTGAAGAACAATTTATTTTGCTTGTTTATTTCTATTTTATTTCAGGTTATTTTATTATTATTCTTTTAAAAATAAAATATTTCTAATCTTAGATTTGTTTTTTATTTCTGCATTCGTCATTTTAATTCTAATAATGACTAATGAGGAAAAATATATCTTGTGTAACCGTTTTGTAAAATTCTGAAAGGAAATTATTTTAAACTGTGAACCTCTTTTCGGACAACCCCTCACCTTTAATCTAAAGGGGGGGGGGCGTTGAAAAAATTTCGCTCGTAAAGGGGCCGTTAGCCGTGAAAAGGTTGAGAACCACTGATCTAAATGATAAGGCCGAAGGTTAAGCATATGAAATACACGCGCAGAGGTATGAGCCAGAAAGTGGATATCTATGAGTCCGTAAGAGTGCAACAGTGTAACACCCCGTTATGCTATCTACTCATAACTAGTACGAGGATACATGTAATGCTTAAAAACTCATTAAAAGTAACTGATTCGTCCTGAATCATCGAAGAGAGCCGGTTTTTAACTGAGTGGCTAGATCGGTGTTCCAAAAAATGCATCAGTGAACAAAATCATTCTTTATTTATATTTAACATAAGAATTTGGGTGATTTTTCGGCAACCGTATCGCCAAGACTCAGCATGGCGCAGAAGCGGCAGCAAAAATCACAACACCGACTCAAGTTATCTTTGGAAAACATACCATGTTCTCGTGTGCCCCCTTTCCCCTATATCTGAAAGCAGATATCTTCCGATAGCGGAATAAGAATGAAAATTTAGAAAAGCGGAGAGTTTCAGAAATGCCCAGCAGTTTATATATCTAAAAATAAATGCTCCAATGTTGTTTTTAAAGCATTTGGACAGAAAATTCGCTATTTGTATATTTATGACGGGACTTTTTCTTTTTGAAACTGGAAAATGTCTGCAGATCCTACAACGGGCCTGAGAATTCGAGAAAGTCGAAAGTGTCAACTGCTCCGTCAGAATTTTCAAAGAATTTCAACGGCTCTTCACAATTTATAAAGAATTTTATTTCTTTTCATTTTTTTTTTCTTTTGTCATATTGAAGAACAAGAAACGCTATAACAAGTACTGCTGTGTAAGGGAAGTAATTGATTTCTCTGTTTACACATTACCTTTGAATTTCTCAAATCCTTTAATAATAACAAAAAATGCGATTGTGTTTACATTTTACGTGAATTTTAAAAACATATCTGTTAACTTTCAATTATCCGCCCAGTGATATTAGTATCACAACATTTCTGAACAGGCCTTCATTGACGCATGAAATTGAGTTCGCTTTACAATGGATTTTTTTTTTTCCTTAACATTTATTTCACATTTTGATAATCTTTAAACGATATTTCTGAAGCAGATACAGGAAAAAAAAGAACTTAATTTTGTTACTAAAATACACTATGAAGTGACGTTTATGGATTACTTTACTTTTCACATTGCTATGCTAACACGACAAAAAGTATTTTTAGGATATAATATCGAACAATTTTTGATTTTCATACTGAAAATACTGGAATTCTGAATTGGAATCAGTAGACACCTTGCTTTATTATTTGAATCGTACTAAGATATAAGACTAAGACTGCTGGAAATATCACGCTTGTTCATGGTGGTAATGATGTTTTGCAGTGTAGAAAGAGGAAGAAGGGGAGGGCTCGTATGAACACTGAGCCCAGGGTCCGACCATGGCTTGATTGGATCCTGTTTCTGAAGACTAACTGTCTGTTTGAGAAACAGAGAGGATATCAGTTTTAGCCTGAATAACATGGACGTGGCATGGGAACCAATAATTTGTTTTCGGATAGCTATAGGACAGGAAAATGTGATTAACCAAGAAAAATATTGGCATTGACTAATGTCTTACGATTGCGCAACAAGATTAGATATTAAAAAAATAAACAGTTTCAATGATTTGTCATAGAAAACCACTGGCGTAGAACTATAGTTCCAAACAATATGTTGGATTTAATTTTTTTTTACCACCAGTTTTCTGTGATTTTCTGGCTAATGACATTGGTGTACAGTCATTGTCAGTTAAATATGTACATATTCAAAACAGCTATATTGAAAGCTCGCTCCGCTTGGGCTACGTGCTTCAGCCATGGAGGAAGCTCATGTATCTCAACGCGGGTTAACGATGTCTGCTTAAGAAGTTGATGTCTAAATACAACACCGATAGGCCGACAGTAAGCGATTTCATTGGTTACAAAGTTTCTGCCCGTGGCAGATTTTCTGCAGTGTGAATTGACAACCGTTTTTCCCGGTCCGGGTGACGTCACTCCGTGTTCGGGCCGTTTTCCGTCCGCCCGGGGCCAGTGTGAACCTGGCTTAACAAAGGCAAAGCCAAATTCATAAAGCTGTTACAAAAAAATCAATCATTGAGCTACGTTCCGGAAGTGTTCTCAAACCCCCTTTCTACCCCAGAGCAGGTAGCGGAGGCAGACTAATCATTTTTCTTAGCCTTATATGGGGCTCCAGTAAATATAACTTCTCTGAATTAACAGAGATTTATATCTTTTCAGAGAGCAGCAAGAAAAATAAAACCTGATCTTGCTTCCTTCCCACCTATTGAAGATGCCGCAAAATTTCATTCATTAAGAGTTTATCACCAGATTCAAAAGTGGTTGGGGAGATTACTTCCACCAGATGCCTGGGGATGGAAAAAAGCAGGTACATCATGGAAACCTATAACAACTTCAAGGCTTCCTGCTCCTGACTCCATTCTCTCCATGATTTTTTGTTCATCCACAAAAGGATGTGGTGCAAGATGCGGCTGCAGAAAATCAAGGATAAACTGCAGCATTGCTTGCATAAACTGCCCGGGTATCTGCCATAACGGCTCAAAGTTAGATATCACATTACATGAACAGTCAGACGACGAAAGTACCCATTTAACTTAAGTTACAATGTCATTATTATGTTAGTTTATATTTATTCTACATCTGTTCACTTTCATTATTTTATTTGCATTATTCTATTTTTTTAATGTTTGGACTTTTTTATCATTATTTTTATTATTTAACCTTTTTGCAGAAGGGTATACGTTTTATTTATAACATGATTTAAGATCTTCTTGGACCTTAGACGACCCCAGAATCTGAATCGGACTCTCTACTTAAAAGTTATTAGGGGAGGGGGCAGGTTTTTTGAACTGTTCCAAACTGAATTAAACATTGTTCAGATGACAAAGTCAAATGTGGGAATAGGGTGCTCTCTCGAAAATCTTTCAAACAAGAAAAAGTATGTGTAAAACGGACTGTTCACTTGGATGTTACAGCCAGGCAAACACGCATTTTCCCCATCGTAGAGATGGGTTAGGTCCAATGTTGAATTTTTTGATATGTACTTAATTTTTTTAAACTGCTTTTTGACTTTTCTTTGAACTTTACAATATTTTAAAGAAACATTAAGCAACTTTCAATGTGTACTTTGCCTTTCTTTTACATTTTCGGGAAAGTAGACTTAAAGCGGAAAAAATTAGTGGCACAAAACTCATTTTTAAGACAGCAAAACTCTTCTCTATTTTATGAGAAGTGATAGCGGAGGTCAACAATGCAATATGACACTTTGCAATAGAGTTCTCGGCTGGGCACTAAGAGGACTGAATGGCACTTTTCAAGGGCATAAAACAATTTTGATTTCATGCAGGGTAGGCAGGTTTCTGCCAAAGCGGTAAACACCACTGGTAGAAACCGGTTAATCCAGCATGGTAAAAACCCCCTTTCTGCTACTTTTTGGTAGAAACTGGTAGAAACTCAAAAAATGGTTTCAAAATAATTAAGAGAATTCATAAGAAAAATGATTAAGTTTTAACCACAGTGCAATTTATTTACAATATTATCACCATTCAAAATCAAATGTCACATTGTTTGCAATATGCAGCAGTCTATAACAGTATAGTAGTTTGGATGTAGTTTCAAAATATAAACAACTTCTCAATTTATTGTTCACTAATGAGAAATTTGTGAAAATTCTCTTAATCTCAGCAGATCGAGTTGGTATTGCTGTCAAGAAACAAGCAAGAAACTCTTGGACAGTAGCTTCATTCAGTTACGTCAAGAGTTACCTGAGTTTTATATGCATTGAGCTAAATGCATTAAGAGCACAAAAAAATTTAAGCTAACAACTTTGCGTCTTATTTAATTTAAATGAAAACATTTATTAAGATTAATTGAAAAAAAAAAATTTTTTTACCATAATTGCATCATTCAGTAGTTGTTTCCTGTTATATACACGGTGTTCCGTAACTAATTGTACAAACCTTTAGGGATGTTAGAGGGGACCATAAGAAGAAAGAATCGCGTAGGAACATAGGGTCGCAGACGCAATGCTAACGCCCTACGTACACACAAACTATGAAAGTTTATGCGAATGGCTCGTCTTGCGACTGTCGGTTATTGTAATTTCGCAGCATGTAAGACAGCGGCAGGCAGCCAAATGTCAACAACTCCTTTAAACCTTTCTTAAAAACTAAAATATTTTGAAAAATCTTCCTTGTGTATTAAATTTGTGACTTTTTTTGCAGCCACCTGTTTCTGGCTCGAATTTACGAGACACGATACCCTTGGATACCCCGTAAATACAAGCCAGAAAAAGATGGGTAAGAAAAAAGTCACAAATTTAATGTACAACTAAGATTTTTCACAATATTTTAGCTTTTAAGAAAGATTTGAAGGAGTTGTTGACATTATGCTGCCTGCCGCTGTCTTACATGCTCCAAAATTACAATAACCGACCGTCGCAAGACGAGCCATTCTCAAAAACTTTTAATAGTTTGTGTGTACGTAGCACGTAATCACTGCGTCTGAGACCCTATGTTCCTACGCGATTCTTGCTTCTTATGGTCCCCTCTAACACCCCTAAAAGTTTGTACCATTAGTTACGGAACCCCCTGTATATGATCAGTGTCAGAAATTAGTAAAAAACCTACTAGTCTCTCGGACCAGTCAAGATGAACATGTACTGGTCCGCAGATAACATTAGTGGTCCGCGTTCAATTTGAAAAAATATGTTTCATTAGTAACTTATTGACTAAACAGTAGAAAAAACAGTAACAAAAATTTCAATCCATATATACTATTTAAATGTAAATTTACACTTGCAGAGACATGCTGGCAGTTTGTCAAATGTGTCGGGAAAAACCGAAACAACCTATTGTTATTTTGAGAAGAGGGAACTTTTACTAGTCTGGGGCCAGTGGACCAGCAGTAGCTTCGAACATACAGAGCATGTGTTCGATATACGATAGTCCGTGTTATGTACCATGTGTAGTAGTTATTCCGTGGTACACAATTGTGCACATGATTAAATTTAGGGGGAAAATTTCTGAGATCTGGGGACAATATTACATGCAATGTTCGGAAAGGAGTTTTTTCTTAAAACCTGAGCTTTGAATTTTACATAAGAATTAATTTTTGCAAAGACATTTCTTTTAAATAAATATTTTATTGAACACGTGATCTTTTCTACATCACAAGACACTGTGACAGCACACACATATTTAAGAAGCTGTAAAATACAAACAATATAAGCAATACACTGACGCAGATCAAAATTGATAAAAGTAATTACTCAATACCAGCAATCTTTTAAAGTTTTCAGTCAAACAATATTAAGTATTTCATGTAGATACCAAAAACGAGCCCTGGGGATAGGCCAAAATACATTTAATAAAGAACTGTAAGGTGAATAAGCTTTTGCAATTAAAAAACAATAAGAGTTTTAACTTTTTAAAACTTTTTGTTGGTAAAAATCTAATGTGCCAGCCACCTTATCTAGTATTTACAGAAGTCTGACTTGGCGTGGTTTCGGATTAGAATCCCGGCTCGGGGATGGATGTACTTTCTCTTTCTCCTGTCCGTGCTCTTTGGGCCGTAATGGTCCAATCGATAAGGAGTCGGACTCGTAACCAGAGGGTCCCGGGTTCGATCCTGGCCAATCAATGATCCAACATCTTCACCAATTTTAATGTCTGACCAATTTTTACCAATTTATAAATGGGAGACATTTAACCAATTTTCAACATTTAAAATACTCATGGTCCCGAAGTCCTCTAAATGAATCAATAATTCTGGGGGTACTCGGTCAGGGGTTTGCTCAGCTTGTCTGGATTAAAAAAAACCAGAGTGCTCTTCAGGGCCCCATTCCACCAATTAAATTCAAAATTATGGTAGATACAGTGGCAGTTGGAATGAAAAAGAAAGTGACCTTGTTATTTCTTTACAAGAATGTGTTATTGTGGTGTGAATGGTTGCCCACCCTATAAACTGGCCTGACGGCATGTGAGTATTGTGGAAGTCGGACAAATTACAGAACAGTTGGAAAAGTAAAGCAGAGCCCCCCAAATTACCAGCCTAGTTGGCACACAATAACAATAAACAATGTATAATGTAACAATGTCACACTGACAGTCTTATACTGCACTCTCTATGTTTGTTTTCATGCAATTTAAATGCAAACTAAAGCCAGGGATAAGACAGAACTATATATACAGGAGCATAGACGACTGGTGCACCAAAAAAGTGGGGGGTCAGAAGAGATGGGAGGAGTACCTCTGAAGCCGTGGGGTTTTTTTTAACCAAATTTGGCGGCATCATTAAATTTTAAAATTATTGATTAATCTTTTGGATCTGGCTATTCATATAGAATTTTTCTTTTCGAGACGGGCGGTACGACTGTTGAACTGCAGATCTCTTTTCCTCTGAAGACAGGAAGGTGCAACGGCAAGCACTTAGGTTTTATAACTTTGGGGTTCGAATACAAAGCCGTACTCTCCCAGTAAAGGGGTATGAAATCTTTGAAAAATCCTCGGCTCCAAAGGATAGAAGCGAAGATTTCAACCCTGTCCTCAAAGGAAAAAAGACTTGCGGTACAGCGTGTGTACTACCCGGTTCTTAAAGGTTGAAAAAGTCTAAAAAATGTGAAGTATGGCCTCAAAAATCAAGCCAGATGTTCACTGTATGCATCCAACTTTTGATTCAATATTCCATTCTTATGAAATGACAAGAAAAAACTATCTCTTTCAATTTTCAGCTTTTATTTTCGTGAAAGAAATCAATCCAGTGATTAGAAATCATTTTGCAATAGATTATTAATTTTTAATTCTGAAAATTGAGGAGGCAAGATCCCTTTATTTTTGGAAGTGAGGGGCAGTCGCCCCCCTGTCCCCTGTACTAGCCGCCTATGTACATGAGGTATACTTACTGTTCAATATCCCAGCTTTGTCTACAACTCGTAAGTTGAACAGTACCATTGCTGCGGTCTTTCCTTGATGTGCTAAATCAACTTTAGCTTTTAGACTGTGGAATCTTAGTGTCTATAAGATGACTCTGCTCAGTTACTGTCATTCCAGATTGATGAGTCCCCAACATTGTTTCCAGATCTTAGTTTCGGGGGAGGAGGGTGGGTTACCGAACCCATCTCTCGTAAAATCTATAAAGTCAATAAAATTTGATTTCATGTTCTATGTTCTGTTGATTTTTGTTACAATGGATGTTAAATGGGTATAAACAGGAAAAATGTAAAAAAATGACTCATCTTTTCAATGATGAAAAATGAAAAAATTTGGCTAGATGAGTTTACTCTTATATGCGCATTCAAAAGAATACTTTGAAATTTCTATCTAACAACACTTTCAGATTTGTTAAAAAAAAAAGATTTTGGATATTACAAATTTGAAGAATTTTGGTGTGTTTTTTTAGTGGCATTAAAAATTTGAAGGGAAAGGGGTATTGTTTGGAAATTATGTTTGTAAAACTACAATAAAAATTAATACTGCAGAAAAGTCACTTAATTTGTACAATTATTCAATAATGTCAATTTATTTTTCAAATGCAGTTTCAAAGTAAATAAGGAAATTAAAATAAAATGGCAATTTTATTTTTTCAGCGAGAAACTATGGAAAGCATTTTTATAATTGTTTTAAAAAATTTCAGAGGGTGTTTGAACCCTAAAAACTTACCCCTTAAATACAACCCTAGTAAGGATGAAACTAGTGGGAACTTGGAACGTTTTACCGAAAAGGCAGTGAAGAGCAAGGGAGTAGATAGCTTAAATAGAGCCATTGAACTTCATTGGGGACTAGAAATTGACTAGGACCAGCCTAGCTGGGCCCAGAGTCTGTTGCTGGTTGTCAAATTTGTATTTGTATATTTAAACATTTTAAACTAGAAATTGATTTTGACCTCTATTTAAGTTTAAGGCTCCTGCTTAGTCTGTTTGCATCCTAAAGTTTAGAAGGATTCAATCAAAACTTAAAGCAAAACAAACAATAGGAACTTAATTAGGTTTTTCCAATTCTATTAATTAATAATTAAAACAATTTTATATAATATTCGAGAAAACAGGTAATATTTCATAAATTGCTTATTGTGGAATGTTTAAAACAATACATAAAAATGTGCTCTGATGTACAGAATGTAATTAAGTTAAACAAGCTTGAACTATTTTATGCCTAATTTTTATCACTAAAATTATAATGTAATATGATTTTTACTTTTTTTCCTTATTTATATTACACACTAATCATCACAGTTTTCTTTTTCAAATTAATAGTTTCGACTGTTTAACATTTTAAATCAAAATCAAAGAACTATTTCACTGTTATTCCACTTGGCTGTCAAATTTCTTTTGTTCTGTAGTCATAGTATTAAAACATTTTGCTAAAATAGAACAAACTTAACAATTAGATTGCTATTTCAGAGATGCAATAGAATATTTTATGTTTAGAAACATTAAAATTATTAGAATGGAACTAAAATTATTATAAAATTAAAGTAGCTACATTCAATATCTGTTTAAAAAAAAAAAAAAGCATTTCTTATTACCGTTTCTTTCTCCTTTTTTTCTTTAAATCCACCTTAAACAAAATTATGACAAATATAGTAGAAAGTACACAAATCTATACCAATCCATCGCAATTCAACACTCCTATACAGAATGAATCTACGGGACTTTGTGCGAGGCATTAGCACTTGAAAGATATCCGCATGGGCTACGGCTCCGAACGGAAAACGACTTTGTGTGAGGCATTAGCTTTTGAAAGATATTTGCATCAATGACAAATCTCCATGGGAATATAACTTAGTGTGTGGTTTCTTTGGAACAACATCTGCATGGACCAGGGCTTTCCTTCGGAATAGGACTTTATACAGGGCTACTTTAGAAAGATGTCAGCACTAGTAATCACAGCTCTTCATCAAATATGACTTTGTGTGAGGCATTAGTTTTGGAAAGGTATCCGCATGAATCATAGCTCTTCATTGGAATATGACTTTATGCAAGGATATGGTACATTGGGAAAGATACCTGCACAAAGCACTGCTCTCAACAGGAATGTGACTTTGCATGAGACATTAGCTTTTGAACGATATCCGAGTGAATCACGCCTTTCTATCAGAATTTGACTTTAAGTGAGGCACCAACTGTTGAAAGATATCTGCACGAATCACGGCTCTCCATCAAAATATCACTTTGTGTGGGGGATTAGCTTTTAAAAGTTATCTGCACAAGGTACGTGTTACCATCAGAATGGATTTTCTCATGCTTTTTTAAACTTGATTGGTCAGAAAATGCTTTCAGACAACGTTCACAGGAAAATGGTTTCTCGCCCGTATGAGCTCTGAAATGCTTCTTCAGTTGTGAAAATTCATGGAAAGCCTTTGAACAGCACTCGCAGGAGTACTGCTTCTCACCAGTATGCGTCTTAACATGCTGCCTCAGATTCGAAGAATCAGAAAACGATTTTGAACAGTACTCGCACGAAAATGGCTTTTCACCGGTATGGACTCTATAATGCTTCGTCAACCTTGAAAGGTGGTAAAATGTCTTTGGGCAAAGATCACACGAGTACTGGTTTTCGTCCGCATGAATCTTCATGTGCTTTTCCAGGTTCGAAGCGAAAGAAAATACCTTGGAGCAGCATTGGCACGAAAATGGTTTATCACCGATATGTACTCTCATGTGTCGCTTTAAGTAGCCAGCCTGATAGAATGCCTTCGGGCAATATTCACAGGCATAGGACTTTTCAACAGCATGCAAGCTTATGTGAGTCTTTAACAGCGAAGCATCAGAAAACGTCTCCGAGCAGATTTTGCACGAATGAGACTTTTTTTCATGATGGATCTTCACATGTTTTTTCAAAGAGGAAGTATCGGCAAACGCCTTCGAGCAGTAATCACAGGAATAGGGCTTCTCACCGGTGTGCACTCGATAATGTTTCTTCAGGTGTGAAAGATCAGAAAATGACCTCGAGCAATATTCGCACGAGAACGGTTTCTCGCCGGAATGAACTTTCAAGTGTGTCCTTAGCTTGTCGGCCACGGAGAACGCCTTGGAGCAGTGTTCGCAGACGAAAGGTTTGTCGCCGGTATGCACTGCCAAATGCCGCTTCAAGTGGGCAGACTGAGAAAATGATTTTGAACAATGTTCGCACGAGAAAGATTTTTCCCCGGTATGGATCTTCATATGTTGCTTTAGATGTTCAGCGCGAGAAAATGCCTTTAAGCAACATTTGCATGAATAGGGTTTCTCTCCTGTGTGGATCCTGTTATGCACCTTTAAGTTTGAGGCTAGGGCAAAAGTCTTTGAGCAATGCTTGCAGGAAAACTGCCTTTTACTAGCACGTACCTCAGAAGAGTCTTCCATTGCTGGAAAAAGAATGCACTTGCAGAAAACAAACAAAAAATCATTCAAGAAATTAAACTATGCACACACACTCAGTTTATTTACAATACATACAAAAGTAATTTACATCAAAACTTAATCATTCAAAATATGGAAGAATGAAGACAAGCTTAATTGTTTCCTTTACCCAAGTGTACAGTATAAATGGGATGATTGGAAACACTTAAATTCAAGGTTTAAAGAAACCCAAGATTTCTGAAAAAGCCCAGGCTAAATGGGCTTTTAGTGAAAAATGTGAATTTTTTTGAGTTTTTTCAAGAAAATTGTCATATCATTCTCCATTCAAACATTATATACCAAACTACTGCTTGCAACTTTTACTTTTCATAGAATAAGGGAAGCCCTGAAAGTCACTGTGACCTTCTAAAAATTTCTTAGCCAGTAAACTTGGAAAAAGCATTGTATCCGGCAATTAGGATTTTGCATTGAATATTTTAAAATGTCTAACAGCTTTCTTATTAGAAATGAGTAGTATATGTGCACAATCATGTTTTATCTTTTAGTAAAATTTTGAGTTTCAATTGATAAATTGAATTTTACATCCTTCTAAAAATTTAAGTCTGGGGAGCTCCGCATTGAGCAGCATATAATTTTAAATCATGCATCTATTTTTGCTCAAATATATTATAAAAAAATATTAAAATTACAAAAAAAATAATAATAAAATTCTATTACTTATACAGGGGTCATAGCAGAAGAAAAAAAATATATATATATATATAGGAGTTAAGAAAAAAATATAGGAGTTTCAAAAAAAAAAAATAAAGGAGTTTCAAAGAAAATATACAAGATCCGTAGCAAATTATATCGGAATTTCTAGAGAAAGAATATTAATTTGTTTTGCAACACATGTTTAAAAAAAAAAAAGTACCATTCTCAGTAGGATTCTACATTGCATAAAATTATAGTAATGTGAAGAGTAACAGATGTGAGAACATAAGAATTTCCACACATACAGAAAATAGTGAACTTTACATTTCTTATTACATTTTCTAAGAAAAGCATCGCATACTTTAATGCACAGAAAATTTATTTTTCATTTCTTTTAAATTTTTCTAGAGGAAAAACTTTAACCTGCAACTGAAATCTAAGATTATATGAAGGCAAAGTTAAAATTTTTTAAAAACTTTACAGCTGTCATCTTCAAGTTAGCATATTATACTATTAAAATTGCACAAACTTAAATTCATAAAAAGAAAAAAAGCATTTATTGATACATTAAAAATAAGTTAAAAGTTGCACATGTAACATCATCTATTTTTAGAAAAAGGCTAAACAGAAGTTTAGTACATATGCCAACATTACAGATGTAATAATCATAGTGAAAATTAAAAATTGTAAAAAACCCCGACTAAGAAACTCTTACTAATTAAATTTGCTTGTCAACAAAACCAGAATCAAGAGGGAAAATTGAAAGCCCTTTGAAAAGTCTTAGGGCCCTGCTCCACATCAGCGTAAAACGCGACCGAAACCGAAGGCAGAAACTAAAAATCCGGGTACTATGTAATCCATTTTACGCTTCTGCTTAATTTTTCTGCTTTACGTCAATGTGGAGCAGGGCCCTTAAACTATAAAATCAATTACAAGTATTTTATTTGTTAAAAAAATAGAAACTGGCAACTGATAAACATTTTAATAAATTATAAGAGTTTGCTTTCCTTGTCTGCCAACAATGACAACGGTTCCGATCGCGTGAATAAGGCTAAGCTGCATTTGCTGAAAAACGGCACAACTTGCATTCTATAGAACATGGAAGATCCAATTACATCATATCAGACGCAGAAAGTTTTTCTCTTTCATTTGGTGCTTTTTTTTTTAAGTTTTAAAGTATGTTATCACTGCTAAAATCCCGAAAAACCTCTCAAACGTTTTTAATTAATATCTTCATTAATTAATACCATCCCAAGACGCAACCGAGCTAAGAACACTCTCGATCAACCCCTTTCGAACAAAAAAAATTTCAATTCAATTTTGGGCAGCATCTAATATTTGATGAAAAAATATAAGAGTTTCACATTTGTAGAATGCCGATCAGCTGAAAAGGAAAATACAATCATTGATCTTAAAAAATATGTTCTTCTACAGTGTCATCTTCAAACAGTGATGAAACTCCTCACAATTGTTTGGGAAAACATGGAGATTTCAGAACCTCTTATTCGTACGTATATTAGGGTGGAGCGAAAAAAATGAATTTTTCATTTTCGTAAACAGGTACCTTTCATTTACTGTGAATGAGGATAAGTAACATTTCTGTAAAATATTTCACTTTTTGCGACGTCATCTTTAGTCTGTGCATTTGGCCTAAAGTTTTGAAATTTTTGATTTTTTTAATATTTTTCAAATTTTTTTTAAAAATATTACGAATGATAAAACTAGTGACGGGTGGATATTAAATGGAAGAAAAAGGGTTAAAATATACAAGGAAATTTTTCAAACCATTTTAAATTTTGATTTCAGTCTGCGCATTAGGCCCAAAGTTCATCAAATTTCCCAAAATTTCTGATAGTTTCAACATTTTTTAACTCAGTTTTTCCTCTCAATATTCACTTGAAGTGTCTTAAAACCTGTTTTTGTTCATTTTGTTATTACTTTGCACTCTGCAACTCTTCGCTAGCTCATGTGGAACTACCCAGGACTCACCACGAGGAGGTGGCCGCACTTTCGGTGCCACCCGCGCTCCCCTTGCTTCCAACCAATGAGAGCATACATCAACATTTTTTAGACAAGTCAGGAACAATAAAATGTTTCTTTGAATAGGATATTGTTTGCATTGTTTTTGATGGATGCTCTACAAAGACCGGAAAATACAAAGGTGTAATACGGAAACTGGAAGAAAAACTTGATAGACCACTGTAACGGGATATTTGCCAATTACATTTGAATGAACTTAATTTGCGACATTTTTTGCAAAAGCTAGATGGACCTACCAGTGGACCAAAGTGATTTTTTTGGCGTGTTGGGCGAAACTAAGCAACATTTATACTTTCAAATCAGTTCAGTTTGAACTGAACCTATAGAATTTGTCATTGATCAGATCGATTTTGACAATAAAAATGATTTAAGTACTGAGCAACAGTAACTTCATGAGATGAGCAAGATAGTTTTGACTTGGAAAATATCCAAAAAATTATGAAACAAAGCTTTCCCAAGCCAGATGGTTGACTACAGCAAACATAATCTTTAGACTATAATTTTTAAAAGAGTTAATAACTTTCACGGTAAAAGTGTCCTAGCTCTTTTAGGATAAAGTGCATAGGTTACTAATTTAGCTATAAATTTGTGCGAGATTATAAAGAGTTATACTTATCTCTCCTGGAAAAAGCAGAAATTTGTATTCACATCCATTCAAAACAATGTATACTTTGCAGTTCGCACCCTAGAAATATGCTGTTATCGATATCTAAACATATAAAAATGGATGTATGTGTTTTTTCCTTATACAAACCCACAGTTTTCGTCGGATTTTCCAACAAAATTGGCACAGAGGTTCTTTGATGCACTAAAATTCACATAGTCGGGGTTTTGAAATTTTTAAAAAATCCAAAAAGCACAAAATTAAACTTTTTGTCTAAAAATAGCCATTTTCTTTCACCTTTGAATAGATAGAGTAATAGAGATAAGCCTTTAAGCATACAAATTGATAAAATGTAACACGTTTAAATAGGAGTATTTTCCAACAAAGATTATTGTTAACAATGAACTATCAATTTAAAGCTCACCTATTTCATTTTAGCATGAAATAAGTTTTTATATTCCCATGTAGATAGAATTCATTCAAATATATTTTTAGAGCTATGTTGTATTAATAAGCACCCAGGCAACGCCGGTAATAATCTAGTTAGTTTATAAAAGAGAGCATATAAAGAAACTTGTTTTAAATCGTATTTTCAACGCTCAATCTAGAAAACAAACAAGCAAACAAGTGAGAATGCTTCAGATCCCAAAAATAGATAAAAATATATTTTCATACATTACATACATAAATCAAAAGCCAAAATACATCCGATATGTTTTCTTGTCATGATGTGGAAATTACAATGCCACCTTTTATACGTAATTTAACAACACAATATTTACAAAGATTACTGGAAACTGAGAATTTAAATATGATTTCTGAATGCGCTCTTTTTAAACTTCCATTCAAGACTCAATCAGTTGAAAGAGCTGTCAAATAGGTCACAAGCTCTTCAAAATTGGTATGTAATCACAGGAAAAGAAAAAGTTTAGTAAAAACGAGTATATGTGATAGAAATATTAGATTAATTTACGACACAAAGGAACAATTTAAGTGTTAAAGACGTATCTAAGAAATGTAAATCCGTGCTCGCATTGGTTGGAAGGAAGGGCTCACGTGTAGGACTAGAAGTATGGTCACCTCCTCGTGGTGAGTCCTGGGTAGTTCCACATCAGCTAGCAAAGAGTTGCAGAGTGCAAAGTAATAATAAAATGAACAAAAACAGGTTTGAAGACACTTCAAGTGGATATTGAGAGGAAAAACTGAGTTAAAAAATGTTGAAAATATCAGAAATTTTGGGAAATTTGATGAACTTTGGGCCTAATGTGCAGACTGAAATCATAATTTAAAATGGTTTGAAAAAATTCCTTGTATATTTTAAACCTTTTTCTTTTATTTAATATCCACCCGTCACTAGTTTTATCATTTGTAATATTTTTTTAAAAAATTTGAAAATTATTAAAAAAATCAACGATTTTAAAACTTTAGGCCAAAAGCGCAGACTAAACATGACGTCGCAAAAGTGAAATATTTTGCAGAATTGTTACTTATCCTCATTCACAGTAAATGAAAGGTACCCGTTTACGAAAATCAAAAATTAATTTTTTTCGCTCCACCCTAAAGTATATGGTATTCATTTAACAACAGTTTAATTTCAAAAATTCTCACTGGTGTGGAACTAGTTTGTTTTCATTTACCACATGTTTCATTTTGTCCTACCTGACCCTAAATACTTTTTTTCCACAAAGATTCAAGGTTGAAGTAAATGTTAATTTACAAATACAAATGCGACAACCAGCAACAGGCTCTGGGCCCAACTGAGCTGGTCCTAGTCAAATTATAGACCCCTCCCAATCAAGATCAATGATCCTCTTAAAGCTATCTACTAAATTGCTAATTACCGCCTCTTCCGGTAAACTGCTCTAAGTTCCCCCTACCTTGCTAAAATAGTAATTTCTCCGAATTTCCAGATTAGCCTGAGATTTAAACAGCTTAAAACAATGACCTCTTGTCCTTTTTTTGCAAAAATCTAACCCCATAACATCATTCATTTTGATAAATTTAAACAACAGAATCATGTCCCCTCTGGTTCTCCTTTGCTCAAGACTGTACATATTAAGCATTCTAAGTCTGGAACCATCGTCAAAGTGGGAAAATCCATTTACTAAACTTGTAGCCCTTCTTTGTATCCTTTCCAATAAATTGATTTCATTCTTTAGATAAGGAGACCAAAACTGATCAGCATACTACAAATGAGGTCTTACCAAACTTCCATAGAAAGTCAGAAGAACCTAAATCGATTGTATTAGAAATTCACTTTACAAATCTATCTTATGGGCCACGGGGTTCTTAAACACAATGAGTCAGAAAAGAAAAACTTCAATGGGATCCAAAACTTCAAATTTAGCACATACGGTTGGAAATATAGGCGTCAAAACAAAATTGGTGTTCGCAAAGTGACTGATGAAGTTGAAATTGAAGGGCAAGTAAGAATATTTTTATTCAAAGCGAAAGCTCAGATATAGCGAATAAAAAAAATCTTGTTTACGTAAACGCAGGGCGCAGCAAAAACCCCAGAAACCTCAATTTTAACACACATTTGAGACATCATTGAATTTTGAATAGATTTTTTACTTCCATAGCTCAAAATAACGTTAAGTAATGAAAACTAGACAAGAACCCTAAAAAACACAATAATGAATAAATAAATGAAAGCAAAACAACATCAAAACATATTAGAAAAAAACTACCTTAAAATCCCGAAAGTAACCCCCCCCCCCCCCCGCCCTTATTCGTCTAAATAGAAATTTATCTTAAGTCCTGAATAACTTAACACTAGAACCGCGAGAGTTTCGATATACATAGAACCGCAGAATGGGTCGTTTTGACCCCAGATCGAAATCCAATAAAATATGTACAAACGCTTAATTCAGCCAACTGAAATACTTTTCAAAAAACTAATAATTGATATTTCTAAGCATTTGCGTTAAATTAATTGTTTAAAACAACAGAAAACAACGTATTTTTATTACAAAATCGTATTTTTGAAAATTTTATTATCTTGAGTAGAGTAACGTATCCGTAACAAAATATACATAAATTTGCTATTTTCAATTTAAAAATGGAATATCTAGTTCAATATGTTAAGCTAGATTTAAAAAAAAACAGCAATAATAAATGTTATCAGTTAGTTTTAGTTGAAAACATATAATCTATAGTTTCCAGACTGAGTTTCGCATATAACGTAAAAATGTTTTGTACATTTTACACTAATAAGATCTTTGTACTCTGAATATATATCTAAAACTTTATTTTTACATTTTGAACTTTGGTATATCAATCTTGTTTGAATTTAATTTGGGGCTATCCGTAGCTTTCATTTGGTTTTCCACCTTTTTATTTATTTATTTATTTGATAGTGCGAAAGAAAAAAAACTTATCTCTTGATTTTTTAATCAAGTTTTGAATAAGTTGCTGCTTACAAGCAATTTTTTCAGTAATACTTTTTCGCAAAACTGAGGAATAGAATGCCCCATCAAGGTTCAAAATATTACATAAAAGCTGCTCTTATTTTATGTCAAAGCGTAAAAATCTCGTCATTTTGTGAGCTTAGTTTCTCAGCATTCTATTCTGGAAAATCATGATCTCCATTCCTTTGGTCCCAAACTATGTTGTTAAGGCTACAATGGACTATAAAAATCATTTTTTTTCTATTTTGAAGATACAGTTCCGAATTTTCTATGAGTTATAGACCCTTATAAGGGGAAGTAATGTATAAAGTTTTGTTGAAAATTTCTGAATAGTTTTTGAAATAACTACAATACTGTATTTTTTAATCCTAAATATTTGAACCGCAAAAACCGCTCCATGCAGACCAATTTTTTTTTTTAACTTGATTCTTTCAATTTTTCTAAATGCATATTTCATATTTAAAGAAAAGTTGGGGAGCAAAATTTTATTAACCACAATATTTTGGGAAAAATGTGTTAAAAACTAAGTCTTTATAAAAATTTCAATTTTTTCTGATTAAAAAACCTGATTAAAAAAAAAGAAATGAGCATACTGAAAATTTGCTCCCCAACGTTTTTTTATTTGTATCTCTTGATCAAGCTGAAAAAAACTCAAAGTGATTTAACAGAAACTGAACTGCAGGGAGCATTTGGAAGATACGCATGAGTTGAAATTTTATGATTCCGAGTTATTTGCATTTAAATGAAAAATTTGGTTACAAAATGTAAAATATCCCCAAAAACAAGTCGATAAACTGAAAAATTAAAAGTAACAGCTTTTAGCAACTTTGTTCTGTGTGACTAGGCATATTTCATTGATAGAATCTTGTTCCTTTGTAGAAAATTTCTTTTTTTTTGCAGATTTGCAATGGATGCAGCTCGTCCTTTAGACGGTCAACCTTTCAGTTTTCGGTAGCGAGAACTCAATAAATCAATAACTAAGACTTGAAAATTAATAACAAATAAAATAATGCAAAAGTTCTTAACTTATAGTGTAATAAGATACAATTTAGCTCTCAAAAGAGCTATTTTTGTGTTCAAAAGAAACGTAAAACGCTAAATTCAAAAGTGATTAGGATAATGAAAGAAACACCAAGATTAGAATCAAAACAAAGATTGGAACTATGAACACAGTTACAGTTAACTTAATAATGGCAGAAGTAGGAAGCAAAGCTATTAGTGGCTTCACCGTTAGCATAGTACAAAAATAATCTGATAATTAGTAGTTATATGCAATTCAGGTGACTCTCAAATGCTATGCTCAACTGTCAAAATCAGCTGTATAAACCTGTAAACAAGAGGGCGGAGTGAAAAGTGATACTGACAGAACAGCTTATAACTTCAGTAAAAATAGTACGAATTGAAAATAAATTTTTGCTATGAATTGCACACAGTTCAGAGATTAATTTTAAGAAAAAAATGAAAAAACAAAATTTTGGTCAATTTTTCGCATTTTAAGACTCCATTGTAGCCTTAAAGTTATTTGTCAAAAAATATTTTGGTGCCTATAAAATTGATATGAGAGTATTTATTTCTTCTAATTTTATTTATTAGTAAACTAGACTAGTGGTCATGCGTATGCGCTCCTAGGGAATGCCTTTCACTTCACTTTCAACGCTTAGTTAGATGCACATAAGTTTCATATTCAGTGTTATATGTTTTTCAATATCAATTTATTTATATCAAGACTAAAATTATTGAAAGCCTGTTGTGGATAATACTGCGTTTAGTACTGGGTGTTGGTCCCCAACTTCTTCAAAAATTGCGTCCTTCGCTCCAAAATGAAAGACGTTCAAAACTCTCT
Organism: Uloborus plumipes; assembly: GCA_038373865.1. Taxonomy (NCBI): domain Eukaryota; kingdom Metazoa; phylum Arthropoda; class Arachnida; order Araneae; family Uloboridae; genus Uloborus; species Uloborus plumipes. The sequence goes on from JAXGGA010002301.1 coordinate 67,312, forward strand.
CCTCTTTGTCAACTTCCTGATTTCCCGTTCTGATAGTTATTGCTGATTTGTTTTTGAAATTTCTTCCTGTACGTGTAGTTTTTATCGGAATATTTTTTTTAGTTCAATAAACTGTCCCAATTTTTGAGATGAAAAGGAACAGCGTTTGCAGAAGAATTATCAGTAATCTTTATTTTCAACAACTCAAAATCAAAACAGTTCCATCATTACTAGGAGTCTCTAAATACCGCATAGATAATTGTTTTGAGGATTTGATAGTTTCCTAGACAGTATCATTACAAAAATATTCTTATATACACTGAGTAAAATGTTTCCATATATATTTGTCGCTTTCAAACGTAACTTGCGTTTCAAATAAATCATAGTGTTCATGACCAACCAATCATAATGCCTCTATTGCAGTCCAAGGGAAATTGATCAGGGACATCCACCTCACCACCATTTCTAATTTTCCAAGGAGGAAGGTGTATGCTGAATGCAAATTTAATCTGAAAACAGCAAGAACCACGCCGAACTTTATGAAAAATCTAATTTTAAAGTCAGGAAGTAACGCAATCCCCCCCCCCCCCAGCGCCTCTTTTACTAAATGGCTAACTAAATGACTGGCTTGTATTTCATTTCAAAAATTCTAAGGTGAGGAAAACTACAATTTATATATACTACAATTTATGGTACAAAAATGTACGTTTTTTGTCATTTATGCTTTAGCATTTCTTATGGGTCAAATTGACCCCAACCGCGGTTCTAGGTATAAGTGCTAATATCCGAAAAAATAATAATGTCATGAGTTTTAAAATCCGGCAGAAGTTTCTTCACCTCAAATTATTAAAAGTCATAAAAAGAATTGTTTCTTCAATTCATACTTTTCGGGTGGGAGAATATTAAACTTTGCTTTGGGTCAAATTGACCCCTTCCGCGATTCTAGTGTTAAGCTAAAATCTTGATTATAACCCTCCCTCCTGAAATGTATCTGTTTGGTTTTGAAAAGAAGGGGGGTTACTTTCGGGATTTTACAGCAAATTTTTTTTTTTTTTGAGGAGGGGCTAGTTTGCAAAGGTTGTAATTTTCAGGAAGAGGTCTGTGGGAGGTCTGGACTTTGGGAGCCGAGGAGTTAAACAATTCAAGATAGTCTCAGGAACGCTTTGGCTTGCTAATCAGTAATAAACGTCTGTTTCTAACAGAGCCACTGAAAAGAATTTATCTTTCAGTAACGACTTAAAAGAAAAAGTAAATAATGGGTGTATTTCAGCTCTTTCTCTCATCAAAAGAGATGGTTACCCGCATGCCCGTCATTTCAAGTTTTTCAGGGGGGGTGGGGGGCTCAGGGTGCAAACCTAATGCAATTTCATTGGAAAACAACAAAAACAATGCCCACTTATATGTAAATACTGTTGTTCCTGCTTAATTGGGTAACGGATAAACGAATACCCCACCTATACGAATAAAATATCTTGGAACCAATGCCACAGACGTAATGTTAAAGATCCCCGCTTAATGGATGACCCCGTTTAATCCAATAATATTTCTTGGAACCGACAGTAATCGTTTAAGCGGCCGCGGGGCCGACAGTATATTGATTTCTCAAAGGTGATATTTGACCATTACCTCCCCCTTCTAAATGACAGGCCGGGTGACCTGTCAATCAAGCCCATCTTCAAAACTCTAACAAAAGGAACAGATAGCAAAACTAACAGCAAGAATTTTCTCAGACATTTTACAGTCAAGTGGCTGGTTGGTTTCGTTACTAAAATTCAAGCAGGCAAAAGTCAGGACAATACATCTGAAGAGATGCCTGACTGAAACTTCAATATAAGTCGAGTAGTCATCGAGTTTACAAAGTCAAAATCCATTTTAAAATATTTTTCAAGTTTCAGAACACCCACGGACATTAACATAAACAGAAATTCGAGTTAAGTGAAGTCGAAATATCGAGGGTTGACTGTATTTGATAATTTTAATGGACATTTTAGAAACAAATGATTTTAAAAAATATAACAATATCTTTGTTCTAAAAATCAATTGAGTGCTAAACTGCTAAACTGTTAAAAACAAGAATGTTAAAGCAAAAAGCTTCGAAATTTTTGCAAACGCCTGATTCAGAATCAAAAGATCAAGCAGGGCCCTTTCTTATAGCAGCAGCTTCTAGAGAGCGGCAATGCGCCCTTATTCAGAAGTTTTTTCTTTGAAACTCAATATAAAACTTGAAAGAAGATGAATAGGGGCGGCAAATTCGATTTGTGGGGCTCAAGAAAATCGTAGTTCCAGCAAAGTAGCCGAAAATAAACTACATAAGAGAAATTGGAAAAACGAACTCAAGCACTTATTTAAACAATATGAAGGTGGAAGTGATTACATTTTCTTAATATTTCTCTTTTTGTCCTATACTTATCCGAAAAATACTATGAATGATATTGATAAGTATTCAACTCTTTCAGCATACAACTCAAATGAACATTTGCAGAATCCTAAAATCAAAGCTTTAAGTTATCCGAAAAAGAAAAAAGTTTCGCATAAAATTAAAACTTACTTTCTTAATTGAGTACGTAAAGGTAGGCAGTAGGCAGCAAACTGAAAATAAACGTCAACAATATTCTAAGTAACAAGTATGTTCGATCCTGACAATTTGTCTCGGGCATATTTTATTCAATTCACAATTATGGACCAGATTGCTAACACAGCATTTCGAAGAAAAAATCTTTATCGGAATAAAAGATTGAGAAAATTAATAACATTTGTAAACTAACAGGCTATTGAACAACGAAAATTTAATTGAAAGCTGATTTTAATACTGCATGAAGATAGTCTACTCTAATTTGTCAATTTTGTCACGTGATCATTGAGATGATTTGCTGTCGATAAGATGGTTCACATAACTTATTTCGAACGCTATTTCAAAAAGCAAAGGAATAATATTTCACATTTTGACGCCCTTAATATTTCACATTTTGTGTTTCTGCATCCCTGATATTCTAGTTTTGTTCTAATAGACAGGTACTTTATCAGTTAGCCGAGAGCAAGCAAAAAATAAAAAATTGCCTAAGCGAGCTTGCAACCGGCTAACGGATATAAGTAACAAAAGCTATTGCCAGTGAAGGAACATCTTCCACGCAATAATTTCACAAAATCAGCAAAAATAATTCACGCTGGCGCGAAGTTTTCTCACGATCTGTGTCTGTATTCGAACTCAGAAATCTTCATCTGAAAATTTTCCGGACAAAAGCACGCCTTATAACACCGTCGCGATTTTGGTGAAGTTCTGATTAAAACCTGTGAGAGAACACTCAGAGCATTTTCATTTTCAAGCATTTATAGCATCGTTAAAATTTGTAGCATTTGCCAAATGAGTGAAAACACTTGGATGAATGAAATTACGCTTTAAAAATTTAGAGAATTTTCATGCTTCTTGAAATGACGAGAAAGATTGGAACCAGATTGGGAGGAATTTTACCATTGTGCGGAAATGTTGTGTTGTCGACGAAATGACGAGTATGGATTGAGATTCTTGTATTTATATATATATATATATATTTATATATATATATATATATATATATATATATATATATGTGTATTTTTTTTTTTTTTTTCAGAAACCTTGTCCAAAAAAGTACCAATTCAAAAATTTTAGAGTGGAATGCCTTTTCAAATAGCAAAGAACTATTTCTTAGGTTTAGCTAGAGTCCTATATGAATACGTACTTTAGGTTTAGCAGAAGTTCAAGCAAGTAATAAGTGAAAAAGAGTAGAATGATCCAACAGTGGCGTAGGAACTTGGTATAAACAGATAGGGAGCCCAGCGCAATGCCGGATCTTTGATCTTCTGCAGGGGAGGGGGGGGGCAGCAAGATACACTTTTCATCCCTTTACACACAAGATCAATTATATAAAGTCATAAATGTTCAAATAAACACTTTTTGTGAACAAAAGGAATTTAAAAACACTGCTAATACGTATCTCTTTCCTCAGAAAGGCACATTTAACTACACTTTTGCATATTTAATATGAACTTAGTTCTATATGGAATATTTGCTCAAAAATAGGAAATCTCAAACTTTTCTTAACGGAAAAAAATCCAAATGGTATCTTTAAAAAATGACTATTGACGATTTTGGTGACATTGCAACAATTTCCTAGACCTTTTCTCAACGGAAAAAAATCCAAATGGTACCTTTAAAAAATGACTATTGACGATTTTTGGTGACATTGCATCAATTTCTAAGACCTTTTTCTGGGGGAGCTGAACCGGTCTGAAATATTCCAGGAGGAGCAAGAGCTCCCCCAGCTCCCCTGGTTCCTAGAACAGTGTTGCACGATAATAACGTTTTCTGCCAATTCATCGCTAACTGAAAGTTTGTGCTTCCTGTTTATGAAGGGGAAAAACATTTAAAGGAAGAAAAAAATCCCTATAAAAACATTATACACTTCAGAATTTAACTAAAACTTTTCATATTCTTTTCGCTATTGTATGTACTACTGGCGCTAATTACTTCTGTTAAAAGATGTTTAATTCTGTCGGGAAGTTCGGTACCTGGCACGTATTACATGGATGAAAATCTAAGCGCATCTTGGAATTCCCTCACTATACTTGCTTGCAACTTAACTTGACACCGACGTCGCGACGCGCGAAAGAAAAAGCGAGTTAACGGAAACCTTCTTGGCGAATCAGAAGAGACCGCCAACTGCTGTGTGAACTCTTGTTGGCTGGCGAGTCGATTCAAATGGCTGTACGTTTCCGCGCTACTCCGCTCGTAGAATTGAAAATATTAAAAGAATTTCGAATATAATAAGAAAAAAAAAAGACTACATATGCATAGATGAAACACTCTAATCCGATTTCTTCAAGTAAGGATCTAATTTCATCCAAAATTCGGACACTGCGCAAGGAACTACTTCCTTTGCTTGGTCTCAGCATATTTCTTCATAGTCAAGAAAGGTTGTAGTCGAGTATAGACTCTAATGAAGCAATTAAACTAGCTTACTTACAGGAACTATTATTTCCATGCCTAGTTCATTCGTGCGACGTTTTAGCACTCGCGTGAGAAAATTTTCGCAAATATTTAACCCTACACTGCATGGTGTTGCCAATTGGATACATGGACAATTTGTCCTCCTTATGAATAGCAGAATGTAGTCATAAATCAACTCAATGCATAAAAAGCAAGTATTGGGTATATTTAAAGCAATTATCACCATTTATCCTCCATACATGGCAGCACTGGTCTGTTACATGCTCTTAAATCAATCCATATGGATAGCTTTTAAAATCACTTAAACTGCCAAGTTTTGAAATTATTTTCTGCAATGAAATATTTTTCTTAGTCTTTTAGAGAAATGGCATGATTAAAATAAACATTTATCTTTCTTTTAAGATGCGTTTTACATCAAAATAATTATTTGGAAAAAATCCAGGACATAATACATATCTGTAGCCATTTGGCAACATTATGCAGTAAGCATTCAGAGAACACGAGAACACTTCGATTCATTCCTGTAGTTCATGAAGTATGTGCTTTGTTTATGTTGCGCGATAGCTTCTTTCTTTTTTTGGAAGGTATAAAATAATCATGCGGACCCAAAAGTGGTACTTTCAGTTGTTCTACCGTTTATTAGACTTCCCAATTATCAATGCTTAGCTAACGTTCAACAGAGTAAACAAACAAAAAATCAATAGGGAAAAGCCTTCAAAACGTGTTCATTTTAGATTTCAGTTAGCACAAACGTTGTGCTTACATGGACATGTAAAATTATTAAAAATTTTAAAATATAGTTTTGAAAAAAACTAAAAAATACGCTTTTACATAGGAATGCGCTGTGATCATCACGGTTTCCCTCTGATTTTCAAAACTACTGAATATCCGCACTTAAGTTTACATGCACTTATAATACATCAACATGCAATACAGTTCAGCTTTTAGTATTAAAAATAATATTAAATATCTTATTTTTATGTTTGCAAAGAACCTAAATTTAATCTTTTATTCAGAAATTAATTTATACATACATACAAACAAACCCTCATGTGTAGTTTATAAAAGCGTATTAAAACGTAGGAGACCATTAGCTACAGAGGAACTAGTTACAAACCAAAAAGAAAGAAAAAGAAAGCTTGCGCGAGAGAGTCTCCAAAAGATATTAGATTTGACAGAATTGATCATCGGAAAGAACACAGTACAAATAAACAGTGATGTAAAATGTCAAAATGTAAAAGATTTCAAGAGTACAGTGCACCAAATGTTCAATTCCTTTATTAAAAAAAAAAAACTAATTTCAAGACTATCATTTAAAATCATTTTTATCTGTTGAATGCATGGTGTAGCCATTTGGCAACAAAACTATTTTTAATTAGAAAGTGGTGAAAATTTATAGTTAATTTTTTTTTAAATATTTTTCATGTTTTCTTTTTGCATTGACCAACACATATATTATTTTCTAAGAAAAATAAAAAATCATGCAGTGTAGAGTTAATACTGAATTTACTTTTAACCTGTTAACCGGGGAATTAGCTATTGCTCAACTCGTTTCACAATGGGGACTTTTTTTTCGCAGCGATAAGTAATATCACTCCTCAAATAATAAATCACACCTCAGTATGTAAATAATACACCTCAATAATAAAAATATATAAAACACTGAAATTCACAATAAAAATATTCAAATCAGAAAGTTATTACTAACATGTAAAATACTGAAATGCAGACTAAAATGAATCCAAATTGTGGCAGCTCCAAGTATAGATCATGCAGCGCCCGTTTTCCCGTTAATAGCGCTCACGTTACAGAGAACAAGAACATGAAAATTCATGACGCATCGACAATATGATGGCATATATATATACCCACTCTAAGATTTAATAGATAAGAACAACGTAGAACGTGATGCGTTCAATATATTACGATCAATTTCGTCATGCCCATTGCTGTAGTCTTTTCAGTAGGACGAAATATTTCGTCATATCCAATTCACAAGTTAATTAAGGGATCTACTTCTTTCAATGCAACCCCCGAAAGGGTTCCCAAAAATTGCCTCTGCCGACGATATTTCACGTCGACATGGCGGGGTATTGGGAAAAGTTTTCAACTAGCAATAGTCACGCCTCGGTAGAACCACATTGGCTATGACACTGCCTCTGCGCAAGCTAACGAAGAATGGAGCTACGAATTTTTATACTTAATTTCATTCAAATAAAAACTGGTTGAGATTTTCCTTATTTATTTCTTATGTTCAGTTGATGGTTTGTTAAATAGAAAAACCCAGCTAAGTTCAGTCTGCAGGAATTTCTCCCATGTTTTTGTTCAATTCTAAGCGAATCTCTGATTGACCGTTATCACTGTCTTGTTAGTATACTTTCTGTTTAATCACGAATAAAACGTACTTTAGTTTTTTTGAACATGATATTATCTTTTATGCAAAAGAAAAGCTTGACAGCGAAGAGATGGCGGGTGGACTGCAAGCGGAAACGGACCACTCCCATTTGATTTCAAAAAATGATTCTTCATGTTGATTTCAAAATGAGGTGGTCCGTTTCCGCTTAAAGTCCACACGCCAGCTTTCCGCAATCTAGTTTTATGATTTATTTCTAGACTATGGCCGGAGTTGAGAGGGGGGAAGGGCTAAACCCCACTTGACTGATAATTAGCCAACACAAAAAAGAATTCAGACAAAGTCTTTTGTCAAATAACATTAAAGTTGACAGCAGCACTGTCGCAAGTTAAAAAATGAGGAGAAGCTGTTTTCTCTCCACAACTCTTGCCTTTTAGGTTGTAACTTGTGAAAAATCGCATTTCAAGTAACTTTTAATGTCTGTCTTTGCTCGATACTTTACTGATGCCTGGTGATGTGAAAATACAAATTCACAGGGAAATGTGGACAAGAACTACGCCAAAAAATTCAAGAACTACAACAATGTCGGGAATATATGCATGTGATCTTAAAATTTGGTAATGTATTGATAATTTTGCTTTTTAACTCGTATTTTATTTTTAGAATACATCCACGCCTCTACTGAAGCTCTTCAACGCCTCCGAGGGGTGTACGCCCTCCAGGTGAAGACCCCTCGCCAAAAGTTGTCGTTTTATGATTCGCAATATATGGTATCTATCTTCCCTTTGAAGCAAGACATTTACCCACTTTCTGTTATTTAAATTTAATATTGAAACTTGGTAAGAGAAAGCGGCAGTTTCAAATCTTTGGACATCTTAGGGGGAGGGGGGGGAGAGAAAAGGTACAGTCATAGAAAAAAAAACGAAACACTCTGAATTATTCGGCTGCTATACTTGCTAAGAACAAAGGAAAGGTGCCTTCTGACATGGATTAAAGTCTTCTGTAAAACTATGTGAGTAAAATTTTGATAAGGGGCCATATACAAAGTGAAATAAACTCAAAGTCTGAATTTTCAAATAGGAACCCCTACATTTGGTTACATAATTAGACGCGGAAGGCCAAAAGTAAGCTGGTACAGTCATAGAAAAAAAAAAACGAAACACTCTGAATTATTCGGCTGCTATACTTGCCAAGAACAAAAGAAAGGTGTCTTCTGACATGGATTAAAGTCTTCTTTAAAACTATGTGAGTAAAATTTTGATAAGGGGCTATATACAAAGTGAAATGAACTCAAAGTCTGAATTTTCAAATGGGAACCCCTACATTTGGTTACATAATTAGGTGCGGAGGGCCAAAAGTATGCTGGGTACCAAGCGGCATCACTTTAGGACCAGTAGAACAAAAGTTATGACCGACCAAAGATTTAGGGATCACCACCACATTTAAAAAGCTACTTTCAAGGTCGAAATTTACAAAGAGTAGACAAATCATATTTTTTCGATTAAATTACCTAAAGCTACTCGCAATAATACGTTTGCTTTTCGTAATTATTCTCGGGTTTTGTTAAAGTTATATTTTTTGAAAGTTGGAAAAGAAAACCCTACTGTGTACAGTTCAGGGGAAAAATGCAACATTCTATCTTTTTGATTAAACAAAGATATATGCATACTTATAGCTACGCACTAACCGTTGCAGCACACACCTTTTGGAGATAAACTACTGTATTAGGATTGGCAAAAATGTTAAAACCGTGGCTCAGAATTTAAAAAAAAACGTCTAATCGTTACAAATTATTCCAAATAGCTTTCCGAGATACCAGTTTTCCATCAAAATCAAGTGTCCACGTAAAAAGTTTTCTGAATTGCTACATGTTGCATGAATGCAGATGACAAAAAAATTGGATTGTCTACCAGTTTAAAAATATACTTAACTGTTTTATTAATCATTTCGCTTTCAACATATTACAACTGTTGAAAACTAAATACTATATAAAAACACTGAGCATGTTCTGCAACTGGTGGATAAGCATATTCCTCTTTCTTTGCATAGAAATTCCCTGCTATTGTTTCAGTTTGCACAGTTGTATATATGGTCCCTAAAAATGGTTCTTTTAGCATATCTCAAAAACTACTGGATATTTTGAGCTCCCGTTTTGGATTCTTCTTTGAAACCCCTTCTAGATTGTTTCTCCATCAAAATATTATATGGTTCCAGATCATCATTTTTTCAAATATTAATTTCAAAATTCATAAAAAATTCAAAATTTTATCTGAGAGGAAGTCAATGACGTTTTTATTGTTGGGTTAGTTCATACTTTGATATAAAAAAACCAACTTTGCCGTACCTATCGTGGTTTATGTATTATATGCCCAAGTATCAAAAATATTTTTAACATTACAGGACGGTTTTTTCTCAGTTCAATTGTGAAGCAACGGCTGGAGCAAATTTAAAACGATTTGGTATACAAAGTTAAATGATGCTGCTGATCACAAATATGCGATAAAAAAGGGGGGTTTTCATAGAAAATTTTAAAGTTGATGCCGATTTTTATATGAAGACGACCCCTTAATAACAATTTACTAATGGAAATTTATAGAGCACATTATTCCTGAAAAAATAACATATTACACGTGTCTCTAGTGTTAATAGTCTTCGAATACGAGCGAGTGTTTCGTTTTTTTTTCTATGACTGTACCAAGCGGCAGCACTTTAAGACCAATAGAACAAAAGTTATGACCGACCAAAGATTTAGGGACCACCACCACATGTAAAATGCTACTTTCAAGGTCACAGTTTACAAAGAGTAGACAAATAATTTTTTCGAAGAAATTAACTAAAGCTTTTCGCTACAATAGTTTGCATTCTGTAATTAATTAAAAATTCTCGGGACTTGTGAAAATTATAATATTTTTTGAAACTTAGGCGAGAAAACCCAGCTGTTAGAGTTCAAGGGGAAAATGCAACATTCTATCTTTTTGTTTAAACAAAGATTGATGCATACTTTTAGCTACGCACTTAATTAACATACCTTCTGGAGAGAGGTTACGTTTTAAAAGTTTTTGTTTTTATATCAATTTTTGTACTAGGATTGGCAATAATGTTAAAACCATGGCTCAGAATTTAAAAAAAAACGTCTAATCGTTACAGATTATTCCGAATAACCTTCCAAGATGCCACATTTCTCTGTGTTTTCAAGTATCCACGTAAAAAATTTTCTGAATTGCTGCATGTTGCATAAAAGCAGACTTCTAATTAATGGACAAAAATTGGATTGTCTACCAGTTTAAAAATATTCTCAGCAGTTTAATTAACTACTTCGCTTTCATCGTATAATTACTGAAACAGATTCAGATCGTAAATTTCATTCAGTGCAGAGCGTGTGCTCTTTTGCCAGGTGTGAAAGTGGGAATATTTGAATGGTTCTGACTTTGATAGGGGGAGCGGGGAAATATTAAAAACAGAGAAGGAATCTTATCAGGACCACACACTGTACAATATTTACAAGATAAGAATAAAACAATGAAAGAAAACTATTTACAAGAATATACATTAATTACAACCTACACAGAGGTAGAATGAGATGCTTGATCGGTGGGCCAATCCACCGATCAGCGTAACTGTACCACACGGGTAACAGTTAAGATCGAACGATACCGATCCTCTGCTGAACTAGGTCAGCAGGAAGAGAAAAAGAGCTATCAATGGCTTGAGTCCGACGATTTTTCTTTTTCTTCTGACGAATCTATGAGATAAGTACATGGTGTCTGAAGGGAACCCAGTGTTCCCAGTGTTGAAAGTGAAATGAATTTGTTCGTAGACAAGAGGCTTGGGGTGTTTCTCAGTTTTGGTGAAAAAATTCGTTGACATTTCAACAATGCATTCATTAATGTATTTTATGTTAGAATCATTGTGAAGCGTATCATTGCTTACATACCAAGGAGCATTAAATATTCTCCTGAGAATTTTATTTTGAATAGTTTGGATACCTATCATATGAGTTTTCGCCGCATGGCCCCAAACTTGAATACTATACACCATGGCAGGCCTAATTACAGTGGTATATAGTAAATACTTATTTTTGGTACTTAGTGAATTAGTCTTATTAAGTAATCCATAGAGGTACCCAATTTTAGTTTCAGCCTTTTTTAAGACATCTTTGATATGGTGGTTATAGTTGAGCTTTTAATCCAGGTAAACCCCCAGGTATTTAACCTTCTTAGTATAGACGATTTCTTGATCATCAATCACAAGGGGCTTAAGAGTCTTTTTTGTTTCGCCTTTAGTGAAGCAAATATCCTGGGTTTTAGTTGGATTAATCGAAATCCTCCATTTGTTTAGATAAGCAGCCACAACGTCAACATAACGTTGTAGTTTAAGTTGGGCATAGTTTTGGTTCCAATCAGAAACAAGGAGGTTGGTGTCGTCAGTAAAGACGCAAGTTAGATATGGGTTGCAAGTAGGAAGATCATAAGTGTATAAATTATACAAAGTAGGACCTAGCGCGCTCCCTTGTGGGACGCCCGCAGAAATAGTATGCTTTTCAGATAGACAATCAGCAATCCTAATTTGAAAGGAACGCTTCTACAGATAATGGCGCAGTATATGTATTAGATACGTAGGAAAATTCAGTTTAATGAGCTTATACTATACACTAGGTGGCCAAAAGTATCCGGACACTTTCAAAAATTCACATTTTTACATATAGCTGGAGAAATAAGTGATCAATTGTTCTTTAACTTTTGTCATACAAAATATAGGCTTCACCGAACATTTCCAAGTTGAAATTAAATTACCCTTGCATTTGGGGGACGATAAGAAGGGGGGCCGAAAGAATAACCGCTTTTTGACCATAACTCTTTGAAAATAGCTCGGAATAAGCTGTGCATTTCAGTAATTCATTAGCATACTATGTATAATTACTATACAAATTCAAATGAACGCACCAGTCTTACTTCCGAAGATATGAAACATTTTTTAAAAAACGGCAATTTTATTTGAAGGGTTTTTGCTCATAACACGCAGAGTTTTTGATCAAACCTTATCAAAACTTCAGGAAAAATGACAAAATACAAGAGAAAGAACATACTAAAACGGTTTTTAAAAATATTAAAAATCCGATGAGATATGAACGTTAAAAGGAAAAAAAATTTCACGGCGCATGCGCGAACGACAGAAATTTATAACTACAAAAATATTGTAGCCTGGTATATACTGCATCTTATAAAAAAAGTTCCAGTTGAATATCATGAAAATTGAAAAAGATATCAGCGATCTAGTGAGCTGTATTTCATTCATTCGCAGACAATACATACATAGTGAGGGTCTGTCCACAAAGAGCTATTTTTAAAATAAAGGTTATTTCGTCATCGTTCAAAACCAACGTTTCAGGGGGTCTCCGGATACTTTTGGCCACCTACTTATAAGGTCTTTTTGGCCGAATGGGCGAAATGTGACTTCTATGCCAAATATAAATTTTTAAACAGTATACAATTTAACATTGAAAAATATGCTCGATTGTCCCCACACTATTTGTGAACAACCCCTCTCCATTTATGAATTGACTGCAAATGAATGAATTACAGCTCACTAGATCGCTGATATCTTTTTCAATTTTTACGATATTCAACTGGAACTTTTTTTATAAGATGCAGTATACACCAGGCTACAATATTTTTGTAGTTATAAATTTCTGTCTTTCGCGCATGCGCCGTGCAAAATTATTTCCTTTTAACGTTCATATCTCATCGGATTTTTAATATTTTTAAAAACCGTTTTAGTATGTTCTTTCTCTTGTATTTTGTCATCTTTCCTGAAGTTTTGATAAGGTTTGATCAAAAACTCTGCGTGTTATGAGCAAAAACCCTTCAAATAAAATTGCCGTTTTTTAAAAAATGTTTCATATCTTCGGAAGTAAGAGTGGTACGTTCATTTGAATTTGTACAGTAATTAAACATAATATGCTAATTAATTACTGAAATGCATAGCTTATTCCGAGCTATTTTCAAAGAGTTATGGTCAAAAAGCGGTTTTTCTTTCGACCCCCCTTCTTATCGTCCCCCAAATGCAAGGGTAATTTAATTTCAACTTGGAAATGTTCGGTGAAGAATATATTTTGTATGACTAAAGTTAAAGAACAATTGATCACTTATTTCTCGAGTTATATCTAAAAATGTAAATTTTTGAAAGTGTCCGGATACTTTTGGCCACCTAGTGTATCAGCCAATTGTGCCATACACGATCAAATGCTTTTTTATTGTCGAAAAAAATTCCGATGGTGACTTTACCATCTTTCATATTATTTGTGATGAAATTGGACATTCTTAAAAGTTGGTGAGTAGTGGTATGGGCTTCCTTGAAACCAAACTGAAAATTTGGAATAATCTGGTTATCAGAAATATGCTTCTTCATTTGGTGCAAGATGAATTTCTCAGCCAATTTAGATAGTGAACTGAGCAAACTGATTGGTCGATAATTATTCGGGAAGGTGTGATCAGCATTGGCCTTAGGGATGGGAATGACGACAGCGTTTTTCCACTCTTTGGGAAAGTAGCCAAATTTTATCATGTTATTGATAACTTCGGTGATAGATTTGACAGTTTTGCTTTTCTCTCTTTGAGTTTTTTGATTTCAAGCATAACTTCGATAGAGGCTATGACAGGAGGAGGGAACGAGATAGGGGGGTTTTCAATGAATTCTTTCCCATTTAGCACAAATAACCTTTAAACGTTTCATAAACGTTTTTAAGCGATTGTTACAACGTTAATAACCATTTTACAACCTTTAAAAAACAAAGTGTGCTACTTGGGTTGATACCCCTGTTAACCATAGAAATAGTTTTATCATCATAAGCTTTAGGATTAAGTTGGAAATTGTCTTCCATAGTGTAAGTAATTGCACTAGCTTTATCTTTGGAAGAAAACATCATCTCACCATGCTTCGCATGAAGGGCATGGATCGGATTTTGCTTTTTAGAAAATTTCCTGACAATATCGTAGAAAGCTTTTGAGTTATTATCAAGAGACTCTAAATATGAGTTAAAAGTTTTCGTCTTATGTGCAGCAATTTGTTTTTTGATAAGATTTTGAATATTATTAAGTTGAGACTTAATGGCAGGATCTTTAGTCAATTGCCATCTCTTTTTGAGCTTGTTTTTATGCTTGATCTGGTCAATAATATTTCTAGGTAGCTTAACATAACTATCAGGTAGAATTTTTGTGGACTTAGACTTTTCGATAGCATAGTTAATATCTTTGGAAATTTCGATGATAACCTTTTCGATATCATTAGTACTATTAATGAAAGTTTTCAACTGCAAAAATACGGATGCAGCTCTGCGATTTAATTTTTGCAGTTGGCATTAACACAATGTACAGTATTTTTTCCCTGAATCGAAATTTTTGAACGTATGAAATAATGAAAGAAACTGAGCAATGACGATTGAAATGCTTGAAATTCTAGCTTTTCGGTACACGTGCAATTGATTAAAAACACTCATACCCATAGCGAGAGAGACAGAGCAAGTTCCAGGAAGACACTCGTCAAGGGACAAGATTGCCAGAATCTCAGAATCTGACGTACCTGACCGAAACTGAGCAATGACAATGTGTTTCTAAATTATTATTATTATTTCAAGAGGCAATGCTAACTATCGCGCTGTAATGAAAATTGAAACCAGGATTCTTTCTTATTGCATCTGAATATCAAAACAAATAAAAGTTGACTATTTAAATCAGCAGTTTCTAGTTTATTGGCCATTTTAATCCTGTACACCTTATGCAATTAATTGACTTCATTTTTTTGAACTAATTAACTTAGGCAGTTTAGCTTATTTCTTTTACTGTTTTTTATGTTTCTTAGAATGGTGGCGTGTCCAGTTTCTAGAGAACACAAATCTGGAACAAGAAATAATTTTTGTTAAAACTATTTGTTTTTAAGAACAAAAATTCAGCAAACATAATTGTCATATCAGCATGAACCAAAGTAAGATATTTTCCTCTGAGGGTTAGCATTATTCTTTCCCACAAACCAGCCAGAGCAAGATGCATTTCAAAGAATTTTTTCAGAGTGGCACACTTCTTCACCTGAATTTAAATGTAATCTCAGGTAGACTTCACAGTTTTGGCTCTATGATGGGAAGTGTTCCTTTAATTTTAGCAAAATGATAGCTCTAAAGCTTTTAATCTTTCTTTTTCGCTCATGTTTACTATGTCGTTGAAATCGTAAAAGCAGAAGCCTTTTAAAATTTAAACGCTCTATGTTCCGCGGGATTTTCCCGTAAGAAAAATCTATATCAATAAAAATGAGTGAATGCTTGTATGTTTGTTTGTATACTTGTTCTCTATACAAATCCACAGTTTGCGTCAGATTTTCATCAAACTTGACACAGAGGTTCCTCGATGCCCTAGAATTCTCATAGGCGGGGTCTTGACATTAAAAAAAAAAAAAAAATAAACAAAATAAATAAATAAACAAAAAATCGTCTGCACAGCCAGTCATTTTTTTTTCTGAGTATGCATTTCTGCCATGTTTGCGGAGTCGGAATCAGAGTCCTCAGAGAAGATTATCCAGAAAAGTACTTTACATACCTTATTTATAAAAACCCAGGGACGTCATTTCAAGTTTTTCCAGGGAGGGGGAAAACACAATGCAATTTCATCGGAAAACAGCAAAAACTACGCCCACTTATATGAAAATACATTGATTTCTCAAAGCCAGGGGGGAGGGCAATTAACCCCCTGCCCCCCCCCCCTAAATGATGGGCCTGTAAAAACCATTTTCTTAAGTTAGTTTGCAGGGAATACACCTTTAAGTTCATTATCAGCATTCAACTTAAATTTCTGAACGGTTCAACATTGAACGAAAAATGGTTCAAGCTAAAAAGCGAAATATGGGAATGAGCCTCTCCGAGATCTTTCGAACAAAAAAAAGTTTACTCAATTCAGACGGCTCACTTTAAAGTTATTGGATGGGGTTGCTTGAACGGTTCAATGTTGAACCAAAAAATTTTTAAATTAACAATTCAAGTAAGGTAATGAGATCCTTGCTGAGATACATCGTTCAAAAAAAAGTTTGTTTAAATCGGACTGTTCACTCAAAAGTTATTAGGGGTAATAGCTTGTTTGAACGGTTCAATGTCGAACGAAAAATTGTTCAAATCGGAAACGCAAAAACGGGAATGAAGTATCCTTGATAAGATCCTTCGAATAAAAAAAAAGGTTGTTCAAATCGAACTATATACTAAAAAGTTGGTATCGCGGGACAGGTTGTTTGAACGGTTCAAAGTTGCACCAAAAATAGTGCAAATCGAAAAATCAAATATGGGAATGAGCTGCACTCGCCGAGATCTTTCCAACAAAAAAAAGTTTGTTCAAATCGGAATGTTCATTCAAAATTTATTAGGGGGGGGGGGGGGTTCAAAATTTATTAGGTCTGTCCGTCCAGACGGACCGACACACAAATTCCCCATCTCACTACCCTACTCTCCAATTTTTAATTTTTCGATATTTATTTCACTTTTTTATTCCTTTTTGACGTTTTTGGACTTGGCGATATTTTTTGGATTTGGCGATATTTTTAGATGCATTGAGACACTTTTAATGCTTTTTGCGTCTTGCTTTTATTTTTAATGGGAAAGTAGGCTGAAAAGTGGCAGAATTTACAGGATTAAATCTTGCCATATGTGTAATTCACACCAAATTTTGTCAATATCGGAAATGGTGAGGTCAAAAACTTTTTTTTCGTGATTGACATATTGTCCAGGAAAAATATTTGTAAACTTTTTAGCAACATAAATTAATTTCTATAGACAACTTAACAATCGAAAACTTTTCTCAATGGAATGGCTTTTGCGATCAGAAATATAACAGGAAACTTTTATCGCAACTGTACCCAAAGTCATATTTATCAGGATAATTTTGCTTCAATTATGAAACATCGACATCGAAATAACATCGAACACGAAACATGTTCGAAAAACCTCATTTTTTTTTACTTCAACTGTAAAAACATCGACGGTTTCAGCGATAAAACTGTGATGTTTCAAAAACAACGATGGTTTAGCAAAATCACTGATACTGAAAAACATTGACATCAATGTATATATAGGATGTAATGAGCAAGACAGTTAGAAATAATAAAGTCCATAATTTTCTAGTTACTCTACCTAAATTCTATTAGTGTAACGTAAAGAATCTCAAAATGAGTTCCCAAAAAGAGAGAGAAAAATAATTCTATTCTTTCAACAATTTCTTAGTTCTTCGCAACCAGCTAAAAATTTACTGACAAATATTTAATTTAAAAAAATATTGTTTATCTATTGCATACGTCACAGGTATTTACCTCATGTATACTGCTCCCGCTGCAATTAGAGATGGGAAAAGTAGTTCCGCAGCCGGAACAGGTGCAACCAGTTCCAGTTCCACTTGGCGGAACAGGTTCAAAACCTGCTCCGCTCCGGACTCCCCCCCCCTAAAAAAAGGGGGGGGGAACACAACCAAAAAAAAAAAAGCTTTTTGACAAGTTCATATAATTACATATCAGTGCGTCTTTAAAAGATATTTTTCTTCCAAAAAAAAAATCGGTCTTTTTTCCCGATGTGAGATCGAATTTAAATTTTTTTTTTCTCAATTTCTGATTGATATTCGGTTGACACGCATTGCATTTAATTGCGGTGTATGTATAGCAGAATTTTATTACTAGTATTTAATTTTTCTCACAGACATTAATTTATTCTGATTGCAAAGCTGCATCGCACACAGATTAATAGCAGTGGATACCAATTTTACAATAAGAAAAATTTGATATTCAAGCATATGCAGAGTGACAATTATGAATCCGCAATTGACAGACAGAATTGATAATTATGTTATTAGCGAATGCAAAAAAGAAACACTAAACATGCGGGGAAATATTGCTTTATTCAAACAAACATGTAAAACATATTAGAAAAGCATCATCCCCCACAAACACACCATGACGAATACAATATAATTTTCCATGGTATAAAATGTTTTAAAACTAGTAACTTTAGTTTCTGAACTGCATATATGGTCATATCCTTCAACTGCATCCATTAAATTGCTATAAACAGGACCCGATTAAGATATCATGGGGCCCTAGGCCAAATACTTTTTTGGGGCCCCCTGTACTGAGGCTTTACAATTTTAGGCATTGATTACAGCAATTTTAGTCATTTGGGGGCCCCTAATTGTGGGGGGCCCTAGGCCATGTCTTGGTTGGCCTATTCAGTAATCAGGCCCTGGCTATAAAGTATGCAAACTCAAATTGTACCAAGAAACCGGAAGGGGGGGGGGCAATACCCCTGCACCGACCTCCTAAATGACGGACCTAATGACCCCCCTAAATGAAATTGATCTCGAAATTTATGAGTTTTACGTATTCTTTCGTACTGACCGCCGATTGCAATATTACTTCTATTACAATACAAACCAAAGTGATTTTATTCAATGTTGTACATTAATGTGGTTTTTTTTCCCCCAGAAATAATTTAAAAGAAATTATTTTTGTTGTGGAGAAATGAATAAAAAAAATAATGGTATATGGTCATCATCATTGTCCTTTTGGGAATTGCATGCCTTTCCCCTACCCCCTCTAATCCGCCAGTCAGGCCGTTTCTATTTTATCAAAAGATAACTAAAACCATCTCCAAATAACGGGCCTGAATAACGCGAAACAGAGCAATATCGCCATTAAAATCTAAGCACTGAACCTGTTCCGAAGAACAGGTCCGACCTGCTGGAACTGTTCCACTATTAAATCCTCGCTGCTGATTGGTTGAATCGGAACTGATTACGTAAACAGGTGCAAAGAACAGCTCCGGGATCAGACACTCGGAACAGATTGCGTCATGATGAAATACTCAACGCTGATTGGTGGTAGCGGAACAGGTTCGAGGAACCGCTCCGGAAGTGATCGGAATTTGGTTGTTGCCCTTCTAAAAAGCTCTCGTACGATAACAGATGGCGCTGCCGCCTCTCGGAGCTATCAGTTCCGATCCACTTCCGGAACTTAGTCAGCTAGACCGACACCACCGAGCTAGACCCGCCAAACCAAGGCTTCACTAGATAGCGTTTTATACAGGCTACTTCATTACTCAAAACATCAATGGTAAAGATTTGCCAGCTAGAGAGCGCTGAATGAGGACCACCTAAATGTTTGTTTACATTTATTAGCATGTTGTTTCTGCTGTAGAAAGTGATGTTTATCCTATCTTTAAGGGTTAAAAAATATTGATATAGTTAACTGAAGTGGAGTACAGAGTGAATTGATGCCGAAGGCCTTATTAGTACTGCTT
This sequence comes from Uloborus plumipes, assembly GCA_038373865.1. Taxonomy (NCBI): domain Eukaryota; kingdom Metazoa; phylum Arthropoda; class Arachnida; order Araneae; family Uloboridae; genus Uloborus; species Uloborus plumipes. The sequence goes on from JAXGGA010002301.1 coordinate 86,944, forward strand.
TTTAGGGGAAATAAATTCCCTTTTCAGGTAAAGTTGGTCGCAACTCATGATTCAGTCATTCGACATTCATTCATCTGTTTACTTACTTCGAATTAGCAACATATAGCAATGGCGTTCAATTTTGACATCTCTGCATTAATAAAATATACGTTTAAATTCGCAGCCGATAAATAAAAAATGCAGCAATGAAATAATATTGCTCCATTTTCTATTTTGTTTCATTATTTTTGCTCACACGATCTTAATTGCTGCGCAAAAGCTCAGATGTTCATTTTGATAGCGTCGACACATCAGAGCGAAAAATGGCGAATCTATTCGTAGAGACATTTCATTTTGATGCCCCAGAATGAATGCCCTGCAATGAAGCGATTGGTGTTCAACGGAAAGACGATTGACAACAAAACATATTAATTTCTTTAGTAACAACGAAATGAGCATATATAATCGCTTGGTACTAAAGAGCAAGTACGAAAAAAATAAACAAAACTACAATTTAACGACGACCAACTGTAAAATTTTGTTTTCATTTACACAAAAGAAAAAGGTAATGTTCTTTTTATGTTAAATTTCACACATTGATAATATTTCGATAATTGGGAATCTGGTGTGGTTGCCAAATTTTTGGCGATAATTACTTTATTTTGTTGCTCTTTAGTTTATGTTTGCGAATTAAGTATTTCCCTCGCTCATAAATCGGCCACAAAGATTTAACGCCAATAGGGAAAGATAACCAGACTTCCAATCACCAAAATCTTCCCTTTTTTGTTTCTAATTTCACACATACGTTTAATACTTGAAAGTAAAATAATGGGCCAACTGAAAAAAAAGCTGCGAAATAATGTGAGAATTCTTTTAAAAAAATCAACTTTAAAAGCTCCATTAGCATGTAACATAATAAGTTTAATAAATATATCGAGCCATTATTATCATTGAAATTTAAATTAAAATGCAAAATAAGAGAAAAGAAGCAACCATGAAGACGATGCAGACTTAAAATTTTAATCTTCGCTTAGGTGGTAAGAAAATACATCGCCAAGTTAAAAAACGTACCTATAACTGAAACGTACATACTACCAAAGATCTCGGTTATTGAAATATTCTCAAAAGCTTTACGGAGAACAAATTCTTGATGTGCTTTTCAAGATATTAGTGCCATAGTCATTCCAAAATGTCCATTAAAATGTAAAAAAATCGCCAAATAAATTAATTTGACCATCTAAACTCATCAAAAGTTTTGATGGAACTATCGTTCCAAAATCGCCATTTATCGCTCTGCGGTGCCAGTGTCGTTTCATAGTTTAATTATAATTAGAATCAATTAAAATGAAAAATAATTCGCTAACTAATTAAAACAAGCCGTTAAAATGCAGAATAAACCAGCAAATCGAACAAGCTATTAAATGACGTTAAATATAATAAAATAGAATTGAATGCCAAATTGTAAAATTGTCGCCAACAAATTAAATTTTAATTTTGTCTTTTATTATCTGATTTGTATATAATGTTAGTTACCACAAAATTCGATAGATGTCGCTAGGCGACATCTATGCGTTTTTATCCCAAGGATTTTGATCAAATGAAGCAGCCTGTATAAAACGCTATCTAGTGAAGCCTTGGTATTACTAGTTGCCGAAATTCGGGTTATGGCTGAGCGTGCAAAAAGTACCTTCGTGCTTAACATGTTGTGATCCCTGCTCTAGTTTCGAATGGATTTCTACTTCCACAGCTCAAAAATAATAGTGTTTTGTTCTGAATATCAGATGCGAGCTATAAAAAAACGTGCAGAACAATGAAAAAGTAAATTTTAAGAAAGAAAAAGAAAAGCGTAAAGACATATTAGAAAAAAAATTAAACATGTCAAATCAAGTTGTATTTATTTGTTGGCGCAGCGGAAGGGGTCAGGGGTCCACAAAGTACGTAATTATATAAACAGGGGGTTAGGTATTATTTTCAGAAGGGACTTAGGAACATCTGAGAAAGCTGATAGCTTCCCGTCTGAATGGGAAACAGTGTAGCTCTGATAGACTGTTCGAAAAACGTCATCGTATGAAATCACTCTTGTGCTATTTTCCGTCTTTTTCAGAGTAGTTCAAAACTGACTTCTGCTGAAAGCGAATTAGCATTTGCAAATAAGATCATTAATTGAATGCAATTGACGAAAACAGTTTTCTTATTTTCAATCAATCTCATTCTCTAAGAAAAAGTAAACGCTGCTTTAGTTTTCGCATATCTAAGCATGTTTCGAAGTGAAAATACGTGGCGCCACCTGTGAGCGAGCAAAGTCATCTTTTACCGAACCTTTTAATTTATTTCGAAATCACATTTGAAATTACTCTCGAGGTAAATTATTTCTTGAGTTCAAATGCGAAATCTACAATTTTTCATATTCATAATATTTTTTAACACAATTCAAACATCTCTTCGAAATGAAATAACATTTAAGTTAATAGCAAATAATTGTCAAATGTAAATAATTAATCCACTTTTGTTGAATAGTTTCATTCTTGTTGATTTTTAATGAATGCCAATTTGCACCTAAGAGTAGGATATTTAATTGTTTATTGCACGTAACGGGCGAAAAGATCTTTCTTGTTTCGGAAAATTCTAGTTTTTCAAATTGGCTGAGAACCTTTTTTTATGAAATTTTTATATTCAAGAAACTTTATTTATTTATTTCTTCTGCTTATCATTATTTTTATTGAAAATTTTAGAAAAAATGTATGATTTTGATGCATTTGAATGAATACCTTCAAATATTTTCAGAGTGGTACTGTCATAGAAAAAAAAACGAAACACTCCTAATTATTCGGCGACTATGCTTGCCAAGAACAAAAGAAAGGCGTCTTCTGACATGGATTAAAGTCTTCTACAAAGCTATGTCAATAAAATTTTGATAAGGGGCCAGTTACAAAGTGAAATGGACGCAAAGTCTGAATTTTTAAATGAGAACCCCCACATTTGGTTACATAATTCGGTGCGGACGGTCAAAAATAAGCTGGGTGCCAAGCGGCATTACTATAGGACCTGTAGAACAAAAGATACGTACGAACAAAGATTTAGGGACAATCCCGACATTTCAAATGCTACTTTCAAAGTCAAAGTTTACAAAGAGTAGACAAATCATATTTATTTGAAGAAATTAACTAAACGTTTGCTTTTTGAGGTGGAAGTAAAATTCTCGGGTTTTTTTGAAGTTAAAATTTTTACTACTTAGGGAGAAAAAATTCCAGTCATTGTTCAAATGAAAAAAATGCAACGTTCTATCTTTTTGATTAAACAAAAATAGATGCTTTTTTTCCTTGCGCACTAACTCACGTATCACATACCTTCTGGAGAGAGGTTTACTAATCAAAAGTCTTTACATTTAGAGAAACTGCTTTATTAGGATTGGCAATAATTTTATAACCGTGGTCCATAATTTAAATAAACGCCTATATTCCAAATAAACTTCCGAGATACCACATTTTCCTGTGAAAATCAAGTAACTGCGTAAAGAAAAATCTGAATTGCTGCATGTTGCATGAAAGCAAACTTCTCACTATTGAAAAAATGATTGGATTGTCTACCAGCTTTGTGTTGTAAACAAAATACTGGGATACTCCTTCAAAATTACTTCTAGATTGTTTCTCCATCAAAATATCATATGGTTCCAGAGCATCATTTTTTCTAATATTAATTTCATAATTGATAAAAAATTCAAAATTTCATATGAGATGAATTAAAGGGCATTTGTTTTATTGGGCTGGTTCATACTTTGATATAAAAAACAATTTTTGGCCTACCCAACGTGGTTTAGGTATTATATGCAGAAGTATTAAAAATATTTTTAACATTACGAGGTGGTTTTTTCTCGGTGCAATTGTGAAGCAACGGCTGGAGCAAATGTAAAACAATTTGGTATATAAACATAAAGTAAGGGTAGGTGATGCTAATAACAAATATGTGATAAAAAAGGGGGGTTTTCACAGAAAATTTTAAAGTTGATACCGATTTCTATATGAAGACAGCCCCTTAACAATTTGCCAATAGAAATTTATAGAGCACATTATTCCTGAATAAAAACAAAAATATATTACACTTGTCTCTGGTATTCATAGTCTTCGAATACGAGCGAGTGTTTTTTTTTTTTTTTTTCTGTAACTGTACCATGAAGTTACCTGTAGTTAGAGCAAAAAATATAGAGCACTTTTTTTTTTTTTGTAATTTTGACTAAAAGTTTTTAGGAACTACTGCTTTCTTTATAGGCCAAAACAAATTTTTTTTAGATGTGTTCATTTAAATACATTAAACATCAACTTTTGTAAGCTTTTGGATGCACAGACAGATGTCTGTGAATCCATAAGCTCACAATTTTTTTGCATTGAAAAAGGCGCTCCTTGTAACGCCGAAACACGTATCTGCAGTATCCCTGTGTATTAGGGCTTAATTAACGTTGGATTTATACTTCACAATAACTTTCCAAAATATCTCAAAGTGGTTGAATATTTAAGTATTAAATTTTGGGGATTTTTTCCATTTTATTTTATTATTATTATTATTATTTATTTATTTATTTTTGTGAAGAGTATTTTAAATTACAATTCAAATAAAAGTGTGTGATATCGTTTTAAATTGAGCTGTTATACTACTGATAAGCCCCATTTAACGTGTTTTTTAACGCATTTCAAAAATTACTTGCTCATCAATTGTGAATGGCAGATTTTTCCAAAATTATAAATAAATTAAGTGTCAAAGAATATGATTTTCGAAAGTTTTATAAAACTCTTTGTTGGCGAAGCTAATAATATCGTCTGCTGCATGCAATAATCAATTAAATATCCTATTCTTACTTGCTAATTGGCATTCGTTAGAAATCAACAAGAACGAAACTATCCAACAAATATGGATTAATTATATACATTTGATAATTATGGGCTGTTAACTTAAATGTTATTTCATTACGAAGATATGTTTTAATTGGGTTAAAAATTATTATGAATATGAATTGTTGTTGGGTTCTCTTTTGAATTCAAGAAATAATTTACCTCGAGTGTAATTTAAAATGTGGTTTCGAAATAAATTATAAAGGTTCGATAAAAGATGACTTTTTATGCTCACAGGTGACACCACGTATTTTCACTTCGAAACATGCTTAGATATGCGAAGTAAAGGAGCGTTTACTTGTTTCCTAAAGAATGAAATTGATTGGCAGTTTAGAATTATTCTGAAAAAGACGGAAAATAGCATTAGAGTGATATCATACGGTGACGTTTTCCGAACAGTCTAATGGTCCCTATTGGGGTAAAGGTAGCTTATATGCAGCCCGGTATCTCGGCAGATGTTCCAATCATTAGTCTTAGTACTGCTTGTAACATTAAGGTCTACAAGAAAATTTGCATTCCATAAAAATTCTTTAAAAATAGATAATTCGCTCTGAATTGACAAACTACTAGTTGTTTTACTGAATGACTTAATCGATCAGCAGAATATATACGTCATGACACAATATCCTGCATTACTTTTATGTAAAAAGAAAGAGTAATTTCGGATTCTTTCTCGCGTACCCCTTGGCTTTACACCATGCAAATTTGTTCCACTTCGTAAAAATAATTATATTTCGTAAACTTTGTCATTGCAAGTGTGTTTATTTATTTGCATTATGCATTTAATAGAGTGACTATTGATGCACATCACGTAATGAGACAAATGTCATTGAAACACGCTTAAACTAAAATTTACTGTTGGCTAAATTTCAAATTTAAAAGTGCATTCTAATACAAACAAACAAAAACGAAGTCGCTTGCCGGATTTCCATTTATGGGCTGTGCTTTTTAACATCTTCACGGTAAAAATAAGTACTACTATTTTTGTTATTTGAAAATAGGAAAAAAATGTCCATAATATTTTTCGTTTTATTCATTTTTATGTCCGCCATTTTTCATTATATTTGGCGGACCACAGGAGAGGGAACGCTTCATGATTCATATTAATTCAACGTACCAATCCCCTGGCGGAATTCGAGTTTGAACTTTTGGTGCAGTGTCTTCCCCAGCAGGAGAGTGACATAGTTTTGGAATACGAGGACTTCAATATATTGAAGAAACTAGTTTCGTGTAACTGTAACGTCAGTAATACGATTTCAACAAAGAAAGGAAAAGAATAGTAACAACGTTGAGGTTATGCAATACATTAGAACATTATTTAAGTATTTTTTAAAAGTTTTGCTTTTTCCATAAGTAGTAGTGGTTGTTAGGAATTCATCAGGCAGATTTTAAACCATTTAGCTGATGAAGTGTGAAATGCGAGGACAATTGGAGTCGAATATGATGCATAAACTGAACTTCTTGGGTAAATAAATAGAAACTAGCTGCGTGGCCCGGCGTTGCACGGGCTGTAATGTAGTGAAGGCAGTTTGAGAAAACTACTCGCCAACCAGGGCGGCTCGCCTTTAAAGTAATGAGAAAAGTTTAAACAGTTTACTCGCCGTCAAGGCGGCTCGCCTTTACAGTAGCGAGGAAAGTTTCAATAAACTACTCGCCGCCAAGGCGGCTCGCCTTTACAGTACCAAGGAAAAGTTTAATAAACTACTCCCCGCTAAAGCGGCTCGCTAAAAAGCTTTCCTGCATCAAAGAATCAATCGAATTATTTGCACATGCTTCCTCAAAAATAAAGACGATGTCAAGTAGTGCATACTTAGCACTCTCCCTAAATAACAAATAAAATTCCTTTCCAAAAACAAACCGCTTTCTTCCTGTAAAATTAATTGCAAAATTCTGAACGAAAAAGTTCTTTTAATATTTGGATCGCAGCCAAAAAAAGTCCCTTCTAAAAACAGCAATTGCAATTTTATTTAAAAACACATTTTCAAAATGGTACCAGAGAAAAAATGTCATTAATAATTAGAATAAAAACAATTGTTAGAACCGTGTTATAACACGTATTCAAAATGACAATGGAAAAAAATAACTCTTTCATTTTAAAAAGTTCAATTTAATTAACGTTTTAATTTAAAATCGCAACGAAAAGAAATAAATATCTTGGAATTTTAAATAGTTCAATAATTTAATTAACGTTTTAATTCAAAATGGCAACGGTAGGAAATAAATATCTTGGAATTTTAAACAGTTCAATAATTTAATTAACGTTTTTCTTCAAATGGCAACGGTAAGAAATAAATGTCTTGGACGTTTAATCATTTATTAGGCTTAATCGCTCTAAACTTGACTACTTATTAATTGATATCTTCGCTAATTAAAATCGTATAATCATATAGATTGAAACTAATGAAGCCTGAAAAATTACCTATCTATCGGTACCTGGTTCGACTTTCAGTTCATTGGCGTTCAGGAGAAATAAGCGTGACATAGAAAGATAGAAAGATAGTTAGATACTCAGTTTTTAATATAAGTAGACTAGCTGCCAGGGCAGCTAGATTAGCTTCCTGCGGCATGTTGATGCATAACGTCCCCCCTCTCTAACTTTTACCTCATTCTGAAGTTATATTATTTGATATAATTTAATGTTCATTCGATTTCAAGACATACCACGCACGTGGCCCGGCGTTGCACGGGCACTTCGTGCCCTGAAAGTAGTGAGAAAAAAATTTCAAGAAAGTACTCCCCACCAAGGCGGCTCGCTTACAGGCGCTTCACGCCTTTACTTTTTTCCTATATAAAAAAAATCATTCGAATTATTGAGATGCTTCGCGCCTTCAAGATGGTGAGGAAAGTTTCAGTAAGTTCAGCTCGCTCAAAGGAGAAAAAGCAGACATTGATACTCAGTTTTTAATATAAGTAGATGGCTCTTCAACAAATGAATGTTTCAAAATATTACAAGTAGCTAGCGATAAAAATACTATGTAAGTCGCCCGCCTATGAGTTTCGTGTTTGATTTAGTTAAGCCTTCATTCAAAATTCGCATTATCATTTTTATCACTGTTTCATGGCAACCACGTTTTGCAATGCAACAATGGCTTTCATATTTAATCATTTATTAGGCTTAATCGCTTTAAATTTGACCACTTATTAATTGATATCTTCGCTAATTAAAATCGTATAATTATATGAATTGAAACTAATGAAGCTTGAAAAATTACCTATCTATCGGTACCTGGCTCGACTTTCAGTTCATTGGCGTTCAGGAGAAAGAAGCGTGACATAGAAAGATAGTTAGAAAGAAAGATAGTTAGAAAGAAAGATAGTTAGAAAGAAAGATAGTTAGAAAGATACTCAATTTTTAATATAAGTAGATAATGGCGCGGATGGGGAGAGGATAAACTCAATCTGCTTTCAAAGGCTGTTTAAATATATTTTACGAAATCGCAACTGTTTTGAAATGCATGAAAATGAAATTAAAACTGTCTACTGAGACATCGTATTTCGCTGTCTGAAAGATGAAGTAGTGGATTTAAAACGAAAACAAAGAGAAATTTAAAAAAAAAAAAGAAACTTTTAAGCGTAACACATTCGCGTCAGAAATGCCCAGTTTTCTAGAAGCAAAATAGTGTTTTGATTGCTGGGGCGATCATTTCTAGTGTTGGAACGTGAAAGGAGGTTTAAGTAATCTATACTGTTGAACAACAGGTGTCTCTGGTACTGGAATTTCACAGGTTTAACCACAGTCCTATGTAGCGTGCCTTAAGTAGAAGAGTGAGAACAAGGAGGTGACTCCTCCTCATTGGTCGAAAAGAAGAACTTTACCACCCGAGGGGATGTAGCTCCCGCTCTCGTAGACTTAACATGGAGCTCTGTGGTAGTTTGTAAAAAACAATACTTCTCTGCGGAAAAAGGGAATGTATACACTTCTAGTTCTTATTTTTCTGCTCATAAATGTTCAAAGTTTTGATTTGTGTCCAAATTTGTACTAAAATTGAACATGTGTCCGATTTATAGCAGTTTTAAATGCTCGGCCGGTGGTAAACTGTAGTTCGTTAGGCGCGCAAAGGTTTTAAAAATGAGTTTCTCATAAAAAGACCACTTTTATTTTCATTTTCTAATAAAATTGTTGTTTTTGACTGTAGTAGAGGATCGATTTGTTAATTTAAAAGAAAAACAATGGCTAGAATGTGTAAAAACGAAGCGTCTTTATTGGCGATGTTGACATCTATAAGTGTAAACACCGCCAAGTGTCGTTTAAATAGCCAATGTGTGCTGATATGGGGATTTAAATTTCCATCGTGTTTTGAAAGATTGATAGCAATTTCTGTTCATTACTGGCTTCATTTCTGTGTAAAATAATAATGATATGAGACGAAATTGGTTTTTCTTAGTGTCATTAGCAGTTAAATACTTTATTCCCCCTTTTTTCATTAATTTTGTTTATGGCCTATTCATTGCAGCAGATGTTTGTTGACGAAGCTGATTAAACTCTACAGTCTTTAAAACCTAGTTCAATGCTTTGTCAAATAAATTAAACGTATTCTACTTGACTTAAACATATTATTAAAAACGAAACACCAGAAAAACGATGGGCAAAATTTATTATAAGAGGAGTGCAATAAGTTATTATTAAATAAAATAATTTCCTCAATGTTGCTTTTTTCATTACTAATGTGATATATTTATTGATTTTAGCCCAACATGCCTTGTTTTTCTGCATTCCATTGTGTCTCCTTGCTCTGCTGAAGTTATCAATGCAATTTTCTTTAAAATGTAATAAAGAGGGTTCCAATGAGCGAAACAATAATTCCATTTGTATGAATAAGTTAACAAAAACTTCATATTTGACAAATGTTAGACAGGATTCTATATAACGTTTATATTTAACGAATTTGGCATATTTTGACATTTTATTTTCACTTAACACATAGTTCAAGCATTCTGTGCGTGAAAGACGCTTTTCCAAACGCGAAAACTACATATCCAGCAATGTTGTACTGGTAATTTTCTTCTGCATAAGTTAATATTCAAGTTTTTATCCCACCCATTTGGCAAAGTTACTTTACTCACAGGGGTATTTTTCTTTGAATGAACCTCCAAAATCCCAGGAAGAAATTCCCTATCATCAATATAATACTGCCCCCACACTTCTTCAAATACTGAAAAACACAAATTAACTTTAAACTCTGTTTAAATTGCAATGCTGTTGGTACAACTTACTTTGATCGTATTAAACTGAAAAGATTTTCAATACAGTCCTGAGTAAACCTGGATGTTAATAGAAATTTTGCTTGTTTTTCTCCTTGTAAATAAGCCTGTAATTGAATAATGGATGTAGTTGAGATTATTATACCAGTTTGTATGGGTTTCCACGCTGTTTTGTTATTTTTATCAACTACTTAGATATGCTCGATTATCTGGCGTCCACTGCATAACCACCGCCCCCTTTTCGCCGCCCCTGCCGCCCAAAACTTGTTTACCGCCCCTCAACATCTTTCCACCGCCCATTGTGGGTGGTATCGCCCCTGTTGAGAACCACTGCATTAAACCATGACTACTTGAGTTGTTAAAAAAAAGAAATCATTATCAATGAATCAAAATTGGCATCAACTCGAATGAAATATATAAACAAAGGAAAAATCAAGTACAAATTGCTTGAAAATCATCCACTGTATGTACCAAATAATGGAATTTTTGTTGAAAATTAACAATGAAACACAAAGCGTATTTACTGCATTTCTTATTTCTTGGAGGCAACAGAACACTTTGCAACTTTTGAAAAAAAGCGTAAATTATTAGTGTTTCTAATTCAGTAGCGTAGTCGGATAAAAAAAGCTTCGGGGAAGATATGGTTGAATTTCAGAAGGTTAATTTCAATAATTTTCTGCAGCACAGAAAAAAAGAAAAAATCTGCGTTTTATTAGCAAGTAGTTTTGCCCAAAGTGCACGCTCCCCCCCCCCCCCCCCCCTCTCAGCCCACTTATTTCTAAATCAGATGACTTTATATCATCTTTCACGTGGCATTGCATTATTCAAACATCAACAGCCTTTCTTTTTTTTTAATAAGAATGTTGATTGTTCATTCAAAATAAACTTTTCTATAGGGGCCTGAAATTGCATCATCTGCATGATCCATGATCATTGCAATTGTTGTTCATTTCCTTTAATGAAAGAGGAATTAATTTCTGGAATTTCAATGATTTTTAGTTTGATTTCGTTCCAAGCCAAAAACCTTGATTTTAGGCTCCTAATATCAACTCAGAAATCTTTGAAACTAATTCTAGATTTTTATAGGGTAAATGTGTCTTGTCTGAGGGAAATATAGCTAAAGCATTGAATTTTCAACTGTAAAAATATGGATGCAACTTTGCACTTTCATTTTTGCAGTTGGCATTAGCACAACATACAGTATTTTTTCGGCGAATCGAAAATTTAAAACGTATGAAATAACGAGCGAAACTGGGCAATGACGATTGAAATGCTTGAATTTTTAGCTTTCCGCTACACATGCAATTGATTAAAAACACTCACACCCGTAGCGAGAGAGAGCAAGCTCCAAGAACACACTCATCAAGGGACAGGTTGCCAGATTCTCAGATTTTGACCTACATGACCGAAACTGAGAAATGACGATGTGTTTCTAAATTATTATTATTATTTCAAGAGGCAATGCTAAGTATCGCGCTGTTATGAAACCGGGATTTTTTCTTTTTGCATCTGAATATCAAAACAAATTAAAGTTGACTATAAAAACAGCAGTTTCTAGTTTATTGGCCATTTTAATCCTGTAATACATTAAACAATTAATTGACATCATTTTTTGAACTAATCAACTTAGGCAGTTTAGCTTATTTCTTTTACTGTTTTTTATGTTTCTTAGAATGGTGGCATGTCCAGTTTCTAGAGAACACAAATCTGGAACAAGAAATGATTTTTGTTAAGACTATTTGATTTTAAGAAAAAAAAATTCAGCGAACATTATTGTCATATCAGCATAAACCCAAACAATATATTTACCTCTGAGGGTTAGCATTATTCTTTCCCAAAAACCAGCCAGAGCAAGATGCATTTAAAAGAATTTTTTCAGAGTGGCACATTTCTTCATCTGATTTTAAAAGTAATCTCAGATAGCCTTCACAGTTTTGGCTTTTTGATGGGAAGTGTTTCGTTAATTTTGGCAAAATGTTATGCTTAAAAGCTTTTAATATTTCATTTTCGCTCATGTTAACTTTGTCGTTGAAATCGTGAAAACACAAGAATTTTAAAATTCAAATGCTCTATGTTCCCCGCGATTTTCCCGTAAGATAAATGTTTGATAAAAATACTTGAGATTTTCAGAGGATTGATTGATCAAAAGCCGTTAATGAATAGTTGAATTTTCTCTCAAGCGATGTCGCCACAATGCATGTTCACTGATTAGTTCGGAATAAATTCGCCAGGGGTTTCTATTTTTCCACTGCCAAATTTGACGCGAATCCGACAAACTCCCTGCCTCAATCCTTGGATTCATGCAGCAAGAATAGAATCACAGCGCGTGTTTTATTGTAATCAGTGCTTGTGTTTTGAACATTTAAGAGGGACCTCTCGAGACGGAATTTTTAGACGTCTGGCTCTATGATATATCTCTCAGAATGCTCTTCAAAACAGTATGCGGTGTGTCTGGCACAAGGAGGTAAAAGGGAGGAGCTAAATCTCTGCTATCTAAAAGTGGCAACGAATTCTCACCCGCCGCCAGAGGACGCTAGCTGAAACGCTCCCTACTTCCTACGGGAATCAATGTAAATGATACTGAATCTGTCCTCTTTTTAAATGCTGCTATGGGAAAGAAAAAAAAAATTTTTCAACTGGATTTTGATGTAAATCTTCGACTGACATTATGAATTAAGTATGATTTTCATCCCACGAAAATAGGTGCCGTATTCTTTGAGAAATAGGCTTAATCGAATGCACTTACCAACTTGCCAAATCTGACAGAATCTGTCATTTTTTAAAGACTGCTGTTGGCAAGAGTTTTTTTTTTTTAACTGGATTTTGGTGTAAATCTTCGATTGACATTGAACTAAATATGACTTTGATCCCACTGAAGTTTGGCCATAATTTTTAAGAAAGATGTTTTCCAAGCACACTCACACGTACACAAAATAAATAAATAAATAAATAAAATAATAAAGAAATAAAAGAACTAATGTGGATTAAAAATATTAATGAATGAATAATTTTTATTCAAAACAAATCAGCCCATAATTTAAATTAAAAAATAAATTAATCAATAATTTAAATAAATAAATAAATTAATTAATTAGCTTTAAAAAATCCCCCCCCCAAATTTTTATGGCGCAATTTGCGCCATAATCCCCCCCCCCCTGTGGGCATCCCTGGTTAGAGATACATTATATTAGTCTATTAGTTTAGTTATTAATATGAAAATATAGTCTATAATAATTATTTTGTGTACTAAATATTTTTAATTAATAAAAAAATTTAGTACCGACATAATTAATTTTTTGCCACATGCTTAGTTTATCATATGCATAATGTCAATCATGCATAATGTCAATCGAAGATTTACACCAAAATCCAGTTAAAAAAAAAAAACTCTTGCCAACAGCAGTCTTTAAAAAATGACAGATTCTGTCAGATTTGGCAAGTTGGTAAGTGCATTCGATTAAACCTATTTCTCAAAGAATACGGCACCTATTTTCGTGGGATGAAAATCATACTTAATTCATAATGTCAGTCGAAGATTTACATCAAAATCCAGTTGAAAAAAATTTTTTTTCTTTCCCATAACAGCATTCAAAGAGAGGACAGATTCAGTATCATTTACATTGATTCCCGTAGGAAGTAGGCGTCCTCTGGCGGCGGGTGAGAATTTGTTGCCACTTTCAAACTAGCGCATCCGTAGAACATTTCTCTCCTTCTTTCTACTCCGTGGTCTGGCAGCCGAGAGTTGTTGCCTTTTTTTCTGCGCATCACACCGCGCATCACTGGTAAAACAAGTGATTTTTAAACCATTTTAGGGCAGTTAGTTGTTTAAACCTGTCGTAAGAAAGTCATGTAATACATCAATGGAAAACTCTATTTTTTAGCTTTACAATGGTTTTTGAATTTTTATTCAACTATTACTAGAAGAAAAGTTATAGTCATTTGTATGGAAAAGGTTTTCGTTTTTCTTTTCGCCATTTTTTAGTTTTTAAACAGGTCTGCATTTTGTGCAGTTTTTAAAAGTAGAAGTCTAACAAGAAATTCTGTCAAGAACTAAACGAGCCTACTTTCCCGTACATCGACATCGGCATTCTAGCATCTGATCAATATTCTCTTGATTATCTGAGACTGAAAATTATGTCAAACATACCTTTTTAGCACTTAAAGCTGACTTCTAAAAGCAAAATATACCCCTCTCATCAAATGAAATCGAGACGTAAACAGTAAATAAACGAATAAATAAAGTTTTGTCTCACCTTTTAAAGAATGTAACTGTTGTAGTTCTTCGGTAAAAGAATTCTTCAATCGTTTTCAAAAAAAAAAAATGATAATAATTAAAAGTACAAAGAACATCAAAACATATTTTACCAAAGAAATAAAGAAAAAAAAAACTCGTTCGTGACTATAATGTCTCGAATTTTATTTTTAATCCGTTGCCAGTTGTTAAATATAAATAAAGAATAAAATGCTCTCGTGAAGGAAAATTTTTGTTTAAAAAAATCGTCTGGTCAAAATAATAATAATAATAATAATAATAATAATAATAATAATAATAATAAATAAAATAAAACAAATAAATAAATAAAAAGTCGTCTGCACAGTCAGTCATTTTTTTCTGACCGTGCATTTCCGCCATGTTTGCGGAGTCGGAGTCGGAATCTCAGTCCTCACAGAAGATAATTCAGAAAAGTACTTTACATGCATCATTTATCAAAACCATTTTCTTACAAAGTTAGTTTGATGGAAATCCGCCTTTAAGATGAGGATCAACATTTAACTTAAATTTCCCGTAGGAGCTAATGATAATTTTTTTTCTGAACGGTTCAACATTGAACGAAAAATGGTTCAAATCAAAAAGCAAAATATGGGAATGAGCCTCTCCAATTAAAAAAATTCAATTTGAACGGTTCACTAAAAAGTTGTTAGGTAAGGAAAGGTTGCTTGAACGGTTCAATGTTGCACGAAAAAATGTTCAAATTGAAAATTAAATACGGTAATGAAGTATCCTTGTTGAGATCCTTCGAACAAAAAAAAAGTTTGTTTAAATCAGACTGTTCACTCAAAAGTTATTAGGGGTGACAGCTTGTTTGAACGATTCAATGTTGAACGAAAAATTGTTCAATTCGAAAATGTAGATGCGGGAATGAAGTATCCTTGATAAGCTCTTTCGAACAAAGAAAAGTTTGTTCAAATCGGTCTGTTCACTAAAAAGTTAGTATCGCGGGACAGATTGTTTGAACGGCTCAAAGTTGAACCAAAAATTGTTCAAATCGCAAAATCAAATATGGGAATGAGGTGTACTCGCCGAGATCTTTCCAAAAATAAAAAAAGTTTGCTCAAATCGGAATGTTCATTCAAAAGTTTTTATGGGGGGGGGGGGGGGAGAGACAGCCCAACAAACCACACACAAGTTCCTCATCTCAATACCCTACTTTCCAATTTTTATTTTTCGATATTTATTTCACTTTTTTAATTTCTTTTTGACTTTTTTTTGAACTTGGCGATATTTTTTAGATGCATTAAGCCACTTTTAATGCTTTTTTCGTCTGTCTTTTATTTTTAACGGGAAAGTAGGCTAAAAAGTGGCAGAATTTACAGGATTAAATCTTGCCATATGTGTAATTCACACCAAATTCTGTCAAAATCGGAAATGGTGAGGTCAAAAACTTTTATTTCGTGATTAACATATTGTCCAGGAAAAATATTTGTAAACTTGAACAGAAATTAATTTCTACAGACAACTTAACAATCGAAAACTTTTCTCAATGGAATTGATATTGCGATCAGAAATAAAACAGGAAACTTTTATCGCAACTGTACCCAAAGTCATATTTATCAGGATAATTTTGCTTCAATTATGAAACATCGACATCGAAATAACATCGAACGCTAAACATGTTCGAGAAACCTCTTTTTTTTTTACTTCAACTGTAAAAACATCGACGGTTTCAGCGATAAATGCGTGATGTTTCAAAAACAACGATGTTTTAGCAAAATCACTGATACTGAAAAACATTGACATTAATGTATATATAGGTTGAAATGAGCAAGACAGTTAGAAATAATAAAGTCCATAATTTTCTAGTTACTCTGCCCTATTAGTGTAACGTAAAGAATCTCAAAATGAGTCCCCAAAAAGAGAGAGAAAAAAAATTCTCATTTAATTTCTCAGTTTTTCGCAACCAGCTAAAAAATTTAATGTGTAATAATTGATTAGAAAAACATTTTGAAGTCCTGAAAGTCTCGAAAGGATTGTTCCAAAACACTGCTCCCGTTACGGAGTAGAAAGGAGGAGTAAACTGTTCCACGAATACGCTAGTTAGTAAGTGGCGACAAATTCTTAACCGCCGCCAGAGGACTGCATACTAAAATTTCTCTATTTCCTACGGGAATCAATGTAAATGATGCTGAATCTGTCCTTTTCTAAATGCTGCTATGGGAAAGAAAAGAAAAATTTTTCAACTGGATTTTGATGTAAGTCTTTGACTGATATTATGAATTGAGTATGATTTTCATCCCACGAAAATAGGTGCCGTATTCTTTGAGAAATAGGTTTAATAGAATGCACTTGCCAAATCTGACAGAATCTGTCATTTTTTAAAGACTGCTGTTGGCAAGAATATTTTTTTTTAATTGGAATTTTGCTCAAACCATCGATTAACATTATGAACTAAATATATTTAATAAATATATTTTAACTAATAATTATTTTGTCTACTAAATATATTTAATTAATAACAAAATTAAATACTGACATAATTAATTTTTTGCCTCATGCTTAATTTATCAACAATTTAGAGAACTGATTCTCAGCAAAAATTATATCGTACAATGCAAAGAAAATGTCACATAAAGTCGAATATATGTCAAATTTGGCAAGTAGCTAGATGCGGTCAATTAAAGATCTTTCTTAAAAAATACGGCAAAATTTCAGAGGGATCAAAGTCATATTTAGTTCATAATGTTAATCGAAGGTTTACACCAAAATCCAGTTAAAAAAATTTTTCTTCTTTCCCATAGCAGCATTTAAAAAGAGGACAGATTCAGTATCATTTACATTGATTCCCGTAGGTAATAGGGAGCTTTTGGTAAGCAGAGTCCTCTGGCGACGGTGAGAATTCGTTGCCACTTTTAGATAGCAGAAATTTAGCTCCTCCCTTTAACCTCCTTTGCTCCCGCTGTAATGTGGAGAGCGTGGCTTTCTCTAATACTAGTTGCTGAAATTCGCGTTATGGCTGAACGTGTAAAAAATATTTTCGCATTTAACACATTGTGACCCCTACTCCAGTTTCGAATAGATGTCTACTTCCACAGCCAAGAAGGTTAAAGGGGAGGAGCTAAATCTCTGCTCTCTACAAGTGGCAACGAATTCTCGCCGCCGCCAGAGGACGCTGCTCAACTAACGCTCCCTATCTGCTACGGGAATCAATGTAAATGATACTGAATCTGTCATCTTTTTAAATGCTACTACGGGAAAGAAAAAAAAAATTTCAACTGGATTTTGGTATAAATCTTCGATTGACATTATGAATTAAATATGATTTTCATCCCACGAAAATAGATGCCGTATTCTTTGAGAAATAGGTTTAATCGAATGCACTTACCAACTTGCCAAATCTGACAGAATCTGTCATTTTTTAAAGACTGCTGTTGGCAAGAATTGTTTTTTTTTTAATTGGAATTTTGCTCAAAACATCGATTAACATTATGAACTAAATATATTGAAAAATATATTTAAACTAATAATTATTTTGTCTACTAAATATATTTAATTAATAACAAAATTAAATACTGACATAATTAATTATTTGCCTAATGCTTAATTTATCAACAATTTAGAGAACTGATTCTCAGCAAAAATTATATCGTACAATGCAAAGAAAATGTCACATACAGTCGAATATATGTCAAATTTGGCAAGTAGCTAGATGCGGTCGATTAAAGATCTTTCTTAAAAAATACGGCAAAATTTAAGGGGGATCAAAGTCATATTTAGTTCATAATGTTAATCGATGGTTTACACCAAAATCCAGTTGGAAAAAAATTTTTTCTTTCCTATAGCAGCATTTAAAAAGAGGACAGATTCAGTATCATTTACATTGATTCCCGTAGGTAATAGGGAGCTTTTGGTAAGCAGAGTTATCTGGCGACGGTGAGAATTCGTTGCCACTATTAGATAGCAGAGATTTAGTTCCTCCCTTTAACCTCCTTGGCTCCCGCTGTAATGTTGAGAGCGTGGCTTTCTCTAATACTAGTTGCTGAAATTCGCGTTATGGCTGAACGTGTAAAAAATATTTTCGCATTTAACACATTGTGACCATTACTCCAGTTTCGAATAGATGTCTACTTCCACAGCCAAGGAGGTTAAAGGGGAGGAGCTAATTCTCTGCTCTCTAAAAGTGGCAACGAATTTTCGCCGCCGCCAGAGGACGCTGCTCGACTAACGCTCCCTATCTGCTACGGGAATCAATGTAAATGATACTGAATCTGTCATCTTTTTAAATGCTACTACGGGAAAGAAAAAAAAAATTTCAACTGGATTTTGGTATAAATCTTCGATTGACATTATGAATTAAATATGATTTTCATCCCACGAAAATAGATGCCGTATTCTTTGAGAAATAGGTTTAATCGAATGCACTTACCAACTTGCCAAATCTGACAGAATCTGTCATTTTTTAAAGACTGCTGTTGGCAAGAATTGTTTTTTTTTAATTGGAATTTTGCTCAAAACATCGATTAACATTATGAACTAAATATATTGAAAAATATATTTAAACTAATAATTATTTTGTCTACTAAATATATTTAATTAATAACAAAATTAAATACTGACATAATTAATTATTTGCCTAATGCTTAATTTATCAACAATTTAGAGAACTGATTCTCAGCAAAAATTATATCGTACAATGCAAAGAAAATGTCACATACAGTCGAATATATGTCAAATTTGGCAAGTAGCTAGATGCGGTCGATTAAAGATCTTTCTTAAAAAATACGGCAAAATTTAAGGGGGATCAAAGTCATATTTAGTTCATAATGTTAATCGATGGTTTACACCAAAATCCAGTTGGAAAAAAAAATTTTCTTTCCTATAGCAGCATTTAAAAAGAGGACAGATTCAGTATCATTTACATTGATTCCCGTAGGTAATAGGGAGCTTTTGGTAAGCAGAGTTATCTGGCGACGGTGAGGATTCGTTGCCACTTTCAAACTAGCGCATCCGTAGAACATTTATCTCCTTCTTTCTAATCCGTGTCCACAGCTCACAAATAATAGTGTTCGTTCTGAATATCAGATGCGAGCTATAAAAAACGTGCAGAACAATGAAAAAATAAATTTTAAGAAAAAAAAGCGAAAAAACATATTAGAAAAAAATTAAACATCTCAAATCAAGTTTTATTTATTTATTGGCGTAGCGGAAGGGGTCATGGGTTCACAAAGTACGCAATTGTAAACAGGGGGTTAGGCATTGTTTCCAGAAGGGACTTAGGAACATCTGAGATAGCTGATAGCTTCCCGTCTGAATGGGAAACAGGGTAGCCCAGAAGCACATAAGCTACGTTTACCGCAATCGGGACAATTCTAGACCTCTGATAGACTGTTCGAAAAACGTCCCCGTATGATATCACTCTAGTGCTATTTTCCGTCTTTTTCAGAATAATTCAAATCTGAATTCTGCTGAATGCGAATTAGCATTTGCAAATAATATCATTAATTGAATACAATTGACGAAAACAGTTTTCTTATTTCCAATCAATCTCATTCTCTGGGAAAGAAGTAAACGCTGCTTTAGTTCGCATATCTAAGCATGTTTCGAAGTGAAAATACGTGGCGCCATCTGTGAGCGATATCGAACCTTTATAATTTATTTCGAAATCACATTTTAAATTACTCTCGAGGTAAATTATTTCTTGAGTTCAAATGCGAAATCTACAATTTTTCACATTCATAATATTTTTAACACAATTAAAACATCTCTTCGTAATGAAATAACATTTAAGTTAATAGGCCTTAAGTTTATACCCTGCTAAATTGTACGGTCATAGAAACAAAAAACGAAACACTTACTCGTATTCGAAGACTATTAACACTTGGGACACGTGTAATATGCTATGTTTTCAGGAATAATGTGCTCTACAAATTTCTGTTGGTAAAGTGCTGTCAAGGGGTCGTCTTCATATGAAAATCGGCATCAACTTTAAAATTTTCCATGAAAACTCTCCTTTTTTATCACATATTTGTTTTCAGCAAACATCATTTAACTTTGTATACCGAATAGTTTTAAATTTGCTCCAGCCGTTGCTTCACAATTGAACTGAGAAAAAACCATCCCGTTAATGTTACAAATATTTTTGATACTTGGCCATATAATACCTAAACCACGATAGGTACTGCAAAGTTTGTTTTTTCATATCAAAGTATGAACCAACCCAACAGTAAACACGTCATTGATTTTCTCTTACCTCCAATAAACTTACCTTTTGTTGCTGAAAATAAAACAATTAGTTGTTGAATTGAGTAAGTCTAGTCAAGTGAGGGGTAAATATGATACGCATAGTGGTTTTTTTTTTCCCCTTAAAAAAAAAAATAGTTGGCGGTAATGGGAAGGGGCGAGTATCAGTACAATATGCGCTCTAAAGCTTTTTAAAAACATTTTCCAACATTACAACGCTTTTTTTATGTACGAAAGAAAAATTATTTGCGAATACGACGTAGTATTTCTATCTCTGAAAGATGAAATCGATTTTAAAAAGAAAAAGAAGAGGGGTGATCAAAAGAAAAAAAATACACCAAAACCAGTAACATACTCGCCTCAAAAATACCTATTTCAGAAGAGTGTCACAGAGCGTGTTTTTTCACTGAAACAAATTTGCTGTATCAGGTGGAATCAGTGAAAATGTCTCACTCAACTAACACAATGTGTAGCATTCTAGCACGTTCCCACAGAAGTGCAAGACGTTACTTAATAAGCTTGCATTAGAGGGTCATTACGTATTTTCTTCCCTATCGAGAGGTGTTTGTGATTCAATTTCATTTCTAAACTTCCAAATCGTCAATGACCAACTATGTTTTAGATTACATATTAGAATAATTTTTGTTATTGAGTATTTAGTTTTTGAGAATTAGTTTTTCCACTGGGGGAGATTGTTGTTCTGCAACCTTTTCAGAACCTCTAAATGTTCACGGGAGGCATACAATTCGCGTCATTGATGAACAGGCAATCAAATTGAGTGGGTAATAAATACCTTGGCGGCTTTATTTCAAATTCGTAATCAAATCCTGTGAAAGTTTTCTGCTGGATAAATTTCTGAATAGTTTTTGCAAAAAATGATGCCAAATTTAATCTGTTAATTTGTTGAATATTTAAGTGCAAGAAAATCAAACTTTGCATTTTCTGCAAGCTGAAATTTTGCTTTTAGAAAACGAAATTTCAAATTTCAGCCATCAATTAAGACAAAAAGAAGTAAGAAACTAATAGTTCAATAAAATTTGCGTTTGTCTAGTCAAAACTCCCACAAAAGGAAAAATTGTTTCCTAACTGAATTAAAGAATATCAGATATTCCTACACCTTTGGTTAAACGAACTGTTATAGCATTCGGAACTTGTTAAATCTGAACTCTTTTGTTGGTGACATCGACTACCCTAAGTATATTTTCTACCAAATTTGGGCAATTTTGCTGCTTTAACTATCGTTAATTTCTTAAAAGTTGAATCAAAAGCCTAGCGATTACTTTGATACTTTATGGAAAAGCGTAAAAATATGTGACTTTTCCTTCCCTTTTCTTTTCTAGCTGTTATTAATCGCTTATTAAGCTCACTAGACCAAAATTTGATGTTTCCCTGGTTTTTTAGACAACCTTCAGACTCCTTGTTAGTGAACAAATTCACTTCTTCTGTGGGGTCGCTTTCCCTCCCTTTCAATGATCATCACCTTCTTATTTAAGCAGAAACGATAGTATGTTAGGATCGGCAATGCCTGCTAATAATCCCTCTTTATAGCCATTTCGGATCTCCCACATTCTAGCTTGGCCACTTCACTTGGGTAATATTTTGCTTTTACACACCCCACTCCTCTGGAGATGAACATAATATGTAGAAAAACAATTTAGTAAATGTAATATATAAAATAGTTTTTTTGGTGCCCAAACATATTTTACTGTAATATGTTTAATTCATGTAAAACTGTAAGTAACTCCGTGTAATAATCACTAATCTAAAATCTAACTCATTCAAATGTGTATTATATATTATCAATAATCGACGACCCCTAGGAAGTTTTTTTTTTTTTTTTGAATTTTTTACATTATTTTATTTTATTTTATTTATTTGTTCATTTATTTTATTTGTTTATTTATTTTATTTTTTTGAGCTAGTATAGTTGTTTATTATTCCTCCTAAACCGAAAGAAAGGTTCCTTTGGTTTTTAAAATTTCCATGGCAATGAGACGAAAACGAAATTTCAAATTTCAGCCATCAATTAAGACAAAAAGAAGTAAGAAACTAATAGTTCAATAAAATTTGCGTTTGTCTAGTCAAAACTCCCACAAAAGGAAAAATTGTTTCCTAACTGAATTAAAGAATATCAGATATTCCTACACCTTTGGTTAAACGAACTGTTATAGCATTCGGAACTTGTTAAATCTGAACTCTTTTGTTGGTGACATCGACTACCCTAAGTTTATTTTCTACCAAACTTGGCCAATTTTGCTGCTTTAACTATCGTTAATTTCTTAAAAGTTGAATCAAAAGCCTAGCGATTACTTTGACACTTTATGGAAAAGCGTAAAAATATGTGACTTTTCCTTCCCTTTTCTTTTCTAGCTGTTATTAATCGCTTATTAAGCTCACTAGACCAAAATTTGATGTTTCCATGGTTTAGCACAGGGTTTTTTGTTTTTCAGTTCTACTGATTTTTGTTATCGTAGTTACAAAGAGATCCCCGTGACTTTAAAGTTATTAGATGGGGTTGCTTGAACGGTTCAATGTTGATCCAAAAAAATTTCAAATTGACAATTCAAGTACGGTAATGAGATCCTTGCTGAGATCCTTCGTTTAAATCGGACTGTTCGCTCAAAAGTTGTTAGGGGGGATAGCTTGTTTGAACAAACGCGCTCGCGAAGCGAACTTTTCCCCTCGAAACAGGTTTTCGGAATGCGTTCCCATGACAACGCGGCGAATATTCGCCTGTCGCGAGCGATCTAGCATGCTAGATATTTTCGCGTGCGAAAGGCGAACGAAATTTGGCAACGAGAGCGACAGCCAGTTAGAGGGAAGGCGTCATCTTTGCTCTGTTTTGACCCAAGGAGGCTAAAGCCAGGTTCACACTAGCCCCGGACGGACGGAAAACGGCCCGGACACGGAGTGACGTCACCCGGGCCGGGAAAAAGGTTGTCAATTCACACTGCAGAAAATCTGTCACGGGCAGAAACTTTGTAACCAATCAAATCGCTTACTGTCGGCCTATCGGTGCTGTATTTATACATCAACTTCTTAAGCAGACAGCGTTATCAATTTGTAGCTAACATGAACTAATGATATTTTTATGATATTCGTATAAATGCAAAAAACTGCAGCTTAATGGGATTTTATACATGCCAATATTTCTACATTTCCGAAGATATATTAAACGATTTAAATTTCAGGATTAATAAGAGCAAGCAAATAGAAAAAGTATTTGACTCGGTAAAATATATAGCAAAAATTTCGTCAAATTATGTCCGTAAATGATTCAAAACCGATGGTACGATGATCTCCAAAGTGAAATTAAAGAATAAGAGAATGCTTTTTTTTTTTTTTTAACAGAGAGTGGTTTCAAAAATAAATAGTCAAGCTTTACTCATGAAGATTTTTGATACAGTAGTTTCACTTGACCCACTTTAAAATGTATTTGAGTTTATAGCAAAATTAATTTCTGATAAAATATAAATCTGATTTATTACTGAAAACTACTCCAGATAGCAAGATTTAACAATAATAAATTTTCTTCCAAGCAAAGTATTTTGATTTTACGAACAATTGACTTATATTGTATAGTTTTGACCTAATTGTATGCAGTTCAGTCTTGATAACTTGAACATTCCTTCATTTCCATTTTTTTTGGGGGGGGGGGGTCCTAAACATTCGAGAAGGCTGCGGGAACTTCCTATAACTCAAAGCTTTTAGACGGCTCTTGAGGGCTTCGAGCTATTGAGACTCGACTGTTAAAAGCAGCTTTATTGCAAATGATAAAATCTATGCTGTTGCAGTACAAACTGCACAAAATAATCGATACACTTTCATGCCAAAAAATAATCTTTTTTATTGCAGAAATTTCTGCTCAGTGCTTTCAACAACTAACAATGAATGAAAATGCTTCATATGTTTAGGTTAATAAATGTAATTTGGGAATTAGTGAGAAAAACAAACATTGTAGGCTTAACACTGACCCCGCAACCAAAACCCTAAAAAGTGCTTTCGTACAAAAGTAAGTCGGGAAAATATGTCTCTCTTGTTGATTGTACTCAGAGTTATGTCTGAAAGTTAAAAAATAGAATGAGAGTTATAGATAAAATATAACTTTATTTTTATATATAAGTACAAAAGATATTGATGCATCTGTCATACTGCTTGATAAGCTTCGCAGAGCAATCCAGGAAAAACTCAACTATTCGCATGCGGAAGAAATATTTCACAGCTTGTTTGACATCAGCATTGCATTGACCTCTCTCTCTGAATTTGTTTGACTGCAATACTTGCCTTCCGCCGAGATTCTTCTTCAAAATTAGAAATAGATTGAAGTCACTCGATGGGAGATCAGACAGCGGCAGATTTAGCATGTCGCAAATGCTAAGGGCCTCCAGGACTCTGGGGACCCCGAAAGGAATTCACGGAAGTAGAATTTTATCTTCAATTCATCACACATATGTAGACAATATACAACAGATCAAGTTTTCCCCCTAGAGTTTAAGAGAGTTTCAGATAACACATTCCGTACCCTCTTATAAAAGACTTTTAATTTGTTATTCATGTGCTGAAATTTAAATTGAAAAAAAAAGCAACTTTCTAAAGAAATTTTTTTTTTTTTTTTTTTTTTGACATTTACTGTCAGGGAACAAATCTAGGGGGAGAGGGGATTTAGGGAACTATTCTCCTTCGAAACCCAGATACTTTCCTTTTTTGTCAATAAAAAAGAGCTAAAACTAGCCTTATCACCCCTGCCCTTCCCCTTTTTTTCTTAACTATGCCATTGCCTACTTGAGGCAATGGTATCCTCATCTAATTCCTTTTTCCATTATACTATTAAAAGTATTAAGTAAATTTTTAATTATGTCCATTTTAAATATTAGTTCACAAGTTGTGGGGCAAAATTCTTTTTTTTTTTTGCTAATAAATTCCTGCCACCAAAGAAAAAAACAGAAAATCTTGTGATAGACGAGAAAAAGTTGCACTATCAAATCTGCCTTTTTTTTGCCGATATCCTCTCATAATTTGACAACATGCACATGTAATATGCGCTCACTCATTACGACATAAAAAGGAAATTCAGTGAAAGAATTTAGTTGTTATCAAATTTCTTAACAAACAACTTCAACAAATTTTGTCATACATACGTAAAATCATTACATGCAGTCAAGTCATTTCACAATTTTCCAAAGCGGGAGGGGGGACAATGAATTTTTTCTCGATTTCATCTTACAGAAAAACATTATGGAAACAAAAAATGTTCTCAAAATCGTTGAATTTTTTTCAGCAGTTTTTGCACAGATTTGACACTGGGAAATACTTAAAAACAAGATGCGAAACTAAAAACTGCATGTACATGGTACCTTGGATTACCTCTCGGAAAATATAGTAAAACACTTAACACTTTGTTCGCAAAAATTCAAGATTTTTTTCTTTAAAAATTTTGGGATTTTCTCTCACAATGAAGAAACAGACTGCAGTCTTTCTCATAAAATGAAACAAATCTTGCTATTTTGACTACCAGGATTCTGTTTGTTACATTTTGTCACCAAGCATTTGAAGTTCATTGCTGAACTCAAGTCAGGAACTCTCCAACCTTACTTCTTGTTAATCACAAGTAGTGAAAAACAAAGATAATAAGAAACATTCAATGTTCATAAAGCTATAAAAGAGCAAGAACTTTTATCCTTAGAATTTTAACATTTAAATTCAAAATATGACGGGATGGGAAACTTACTACATCGAATGTAAATAAATGTACAGCAGCTTACCTGAATGCATTTATACCATTGTCTTCTTTTAAGGGAGTCCTGAAAGCTAATCTAATCTAAAGCTAGAAGAAACTCTAGTCAATCGAAAAGAGTAGCCATCGGGAACTGTTCCCTTTTTTTCATTTTTCCACCATCTTCCTTCTAAAATATATATATATATATAATATATTCGGTATTATATAAATTCAGATGTAGAGAAGCTTGAAGATGATGTATTGACAATATATTTAATTGCTGTCAGGTTCCATATGATACAAAAAATAGCTCAGTACTTCAGAAAAATATCTTTTTTGAAAAATGACCACCGAGACTTAAAATATAGAACAAGAGCGAAATTCTGAAAATAAAAATGCTAACGAAGCAAGTGGCAAAACATGTACAAGTTTTACATTCGTTTCATATTTTATTGTACTTGTCGTTTGAACATTCCATTACACTAGATCAAACTTTTTCTTCATATTCTATAGGTTTGAATTCTCACTGAAAATAATTAATATCGAAACATGATTAAGAAACAACTTTTGCACTACCTACTTTAAAAACGAGATAAACATTGGCCTCCATTACTTACCGAAGCGATCTTTACCTGCTAGACTGTGATTGGCCAAATGAAAGCATCCGTTTCACCCGGGCCCGTGCATTATTCAACTAGTTGAATAGTGCCCGGTACCGTTTTCTCCGGACCATCTCCATGGCAACGAGGAGACGCCACCGTTTTTCCGGGCCGTTTTCTGTCCGTCCGGGGCTAGTGTGAACCCGGCTTAAAGGAAGGAGCCTCATCTCCTTTGGCAACGCGGGTGAAAATGTGTCCCGATTTTTCCACTGCCGAGAGATGGCGCTGAAGCCGATTGACTTAAGATCTCTCGACTCTGTCGCTTGTGCTGACGGAGAAGGGGAAGGAGAATTTCGCCGAGGACCCCGAGTTTTCGGCGGGGTCAGCGGGGAGACCGACGGAAGGTAGCCGGGTAGCGGATGCGTGGTAATTGAGAGGTCAGATATGGGGCACAATTATCCACACGAAAGAGAAATGTTCAGCATTATGATTTTAAAGTTATTTACTTTCTCACATTTCATTTCCCTTTTGTGCTTTTTATTTTTGCCTCTTTTTTTATTAATGTATTTTATTTTATTTATTTTTTTTTAAATATTACTTATTTATTTCTTTAAATAATATTTATTTATTTTTTGAAACATTATTTATTTGTTTTTTAAATTATAACTATTATTTTTTATATATTACTAATTTTTTAAAAGTATTAATTTTGCGCAGAATAGAATCACTTTTTTTCTCTTCCAGACATTCCAAGCACACACACAAAATAAACAAATAAAAAATAATAACAAAGAAGTATTTTAAATTAAAAAAAATAAATTTAGGAATATTTTTTTTTAAAAACAGTAAATAATTTAAATTAAAAAAAATGATTAATAAATAATTCAAAAAATAAATAAATTAGTTTTAACCCTTCCCCCCCCAAAAAAAAAATGTTTAATGGCGCAACTTGCGCCATAATCACCCCCCCCCCCATGGGCACTATGCAATGGAGAAATTTATAAATCATTAAGCTCTTCACCTAAGTGACAGCAGATCAAATTAGGTTTTACAAGAATTGCTTCAAAAGCAAAAATTAACGCTTCGAATGCAAAATATATTATAAACGTAGGATGAAGTAGAGTGTTCTATGCTTCTCTATAAACAGCTTTCATAGCAAAAACAGCTTTAAACTTCCTAATACTTAGGAAATTCCCTTATTTAAATGCCCTTTAAAACGCTAAACTACGGGATGTAAACAAATTAAGGTTGCAGCAGCGCTCCCTGGCGGAAGTGAAATTTTGTTGCCAAACCGGTATCATGGAGATCCATCTCCTTCCCTGTTTTGACCGCGTGGACATTCGATTTCATTGGCTCTCGCGAGTAGGGCGCGCTTTATCCTTAGTGGGTGAATACCATCACGTGACTTTCGCCCGCATCTAGTATGAATGATCGGAATTTTTGACCAACGAGCGAAAAACGCTTCGTTCGTTCGCGTCGCTCGCAATCTGAATCGGCCTTAAAAGTGGCAGCGAATTCGCACCGCCCGCCAGGCCAGAGGACGCTCTGCCGCTCTACGCATTCCCTTCCGCTCTCCTGAAGGCAATATCAATGTAAATGATATTGCATCTGTCATCTGTTTAAACGCTGCTATGGGAAATATTTTTTTTTTCAACTGGGATTTGGTGAAAATCTTCGACGGACATTATGAATTAAATATGATTTTCCTCCCAGTGGAATAGGTGCCGTATTATTTTAGAAATAGGTTTAATGGAAAGCACTTACCAATTTGCCAAATCTGACAGAATCTGTCATTTTTTAGAGACTGCAGTTGCTAATAATAATTTTTTTTCCAGCTGGAATCTGGTGTAAACTATCGATTAACATTATGAACTAAATATGATTTGGATCCCACCAAAATATTTTCCGTATTTTTTAAGAAAAATGTTTAATCGGCTGCATTTTAAAAATTAACAAATCTGACATGTATGCGACTGCATGCGACATTTTTTGCATTGTACGATGTTATTTTTTCTAAGAATCTTACAATGGTAATTAAACAAATATATGAAGATGTAAAAAGGAAAGTAATATGAAAATATAGTCTAAAAATTTAAATAGTCTACTAAATATATTTAATTAAGTACTGAAATAATATTTTTTTTTTTTGCTACGTGTTTACTTTATCAATAATTTAGAGAACTGATTCTGAGTGAAAATAAAATCTTATATTGCAAAAAATGTCGCGTACAGTAGCACATATGTCAGGTTTGGCAATTTTTAAAATGCAGCCGATTAAACATTTTTCTTAAAAAATACGGCAAAAAATCCAGTGGGATCAAAATCATTTGGACGGATTTGTGAAAGCTCTGCTCACCCATATAACATTTTCGTATCCTATATGTTATATACGTTTGCACAAATTTTTCAAGCATATTTCATTGATGTTTAAGTAGTGATGTTCAATGTTGTCATATGTTCCCCAGCAGCATCATCTCATCGGCCGATGATTGGCCATTCATCGAAACCCGATGAAATTCTGATCGGCCGATGATCCAATATGTCTCATCGGCCAAACAGAATCCGAGTAGCAAAATCCGAAGAGTTTTGCACGAAATACGATGAGATTTGGAGCAATTTACGAGCAGAACAGTCCCGTGCCCATGAATTTCATCGGGAAATTTGATCGGAAGGATATCGGTTTCCGATGGAATACAGTTCGGCCTATTTTCATCGGGAAAGTTGATCGGAAGGACATCGCTTTCCGATGAAAAGTCGCTCATCGAAAACCGTGCTCGGATACTGATCGGAACGATGTCATAGTGCGTTACGGGATCAGTTTACGAGGAGTTTGATGATCGACCGAGTAAAATCCGATGATTTGATGCTACTTGGGTTTGCGTTTTTATAATTTTTATGTCATATTTTGTAAAAATTCATCAGTTTTTACTTAATATAGTCCTAAAATTCTCCATTTCTCACGTTTTTGTTTCTTTTTCAGATGCTTGAAACATAAATATATAATATAAAATAAATTTTGTGAGTTATTTCATGTGCTTTGAATGCATGAATATATTTTATGAGTAAAAAAATGAAATGATGTTAGTAAACGGTATTGGTTTCATATTTTAACCATAAAATTCGTAAAAAAACAAAGATAAAATTTTGCGATCGCAGTGCCCCCAGAAGATATTAACAGATTCTTCTCAAATTTTGCACATTAGCCAACTGTTACCAAAGACAATGTATGGCAACTGTTAGAAGTAGATCCGAAAAACTTTTTATTTTTCGCCCGTGTGGCCACGTGGGCCTAGATGTAGAATATTCTCCTCCAAAGCAAGTCGTCGCGGGTTCGAGTCCCGCCTTGCCCATGGATGTTATTTCATCCTCTCTGTGCCGCAAATCTGTCCTGTGTTTGTCAAGAGGCAAAGCACATAGTACTCAGTCCTCATGTATGTCGAAGATGATGGCTTCTAAATTAAAATAAAAAAAAATCGCCCCATCCTATTAAACATGCAGTATGAGCGCTGCTCTGAACTGCAAGCACAGAACTATGCAATGCTATTTGCTGGAATTCGTATAACGGCTGAACGTGCAAATAATACCTTCGCTTTTAACACATTGTGACACCTACTCGAGTTTCGAATAGATTTCTACTTCCACAGCTGAAAAATAATAGTGTTAAGTAGTGAAAACTAGACACGATCTATTAAAAACGTACAGAACATTGAAAACAATAAAATTTAAGAAAGAAAAAAAAGCGCAAAAACGAATTTGAAAAAAAAATTCAACATATAAAATCGTTTTTTTTTTTTTTTTTTTTTTTTTGAGCAGGGGATCCCTTGGATTTATACAGCAAGAACAGATGTGTTTTGAACATTTACGAGGGACCTCTCGAGGCAGAATTTTAAGAAGGCAGGCTCTTTAATATATCTTTCTCTATGCTCTCCTAAACAGCATGCTAGGTATCTGGCGGCCGAGAGTTGTTGCCTTTTTTACTGCGCATCGTACCGGTACTGGTAAAACAAGTGATTTTAAAACCATTTTAGGGCAGTTAGAGTTTAAACCAGTCGTAAGAAAGTCACGTAATACATCAGTGGAAAACAATTTTTTAGCTTTACAATGGCTTTTGAATTTTTATTCCACTATTATTAGAAAAGAAGTTATAGTCATTTGTATTTAAAAGGTTTTCGTTTTTCTTTTCGCCATTTTTTAGTTTTTAAACAGGTCTGCATTTTGTGCAGTTTTTAAAAGTAGCAGTCTAGAGAATGGCAGAAATTACATTAAATCTTGCAATATGTGTAATTCACACCAAATTTTGTCAAAATCGGAAATGGTGAGGTCAAAAACTTTTTATTCGTGATTGACATATTACCCAGAAAAAAAGATTTGGAAACTTATTATAAACAATACTTCAATGTTCACTTGAGAAGTATAAACACTAAGCGTTTGTCCTTATTAGCGCTAATTTTAGAAAATTCTGACCTTGTGGTGGCGCCTCTGTCGGTATAATACTATCAAATGATACCTGGATTTTGCAAATTGTAGTACCCCCTCTTTCCACATACACACCCCAACCCCGTTGAAGTGGCGGGAATAATGTAAATTCCGGGCGGAATCTTTTTCTCTCTTCCCCTTTTTAGCCTACTTTCCCGTTAAAAATAAAAGAAACGAAAAAAGCATTAAAATTGGCTTAATGCATCTAAAAAATGTCGCCAAGTCCAAAAAATGTCGCCAAGTCCAAAAAATGTCGCCAAGTCCAAAAAATATCGCCAAGTCCAAAAAATATCGCCAAGTAAAAAAAGTCAAAAAGAAACAAAAAAATGAAATAAATATCGAAAAATTAAAAATTTGAAAGTAGGGTATTGAGATGGGGAATTTGTGTGTCTGTCGGTCGGTCTGTCGGTCTGTCGGTCGGTCTGTCGGTCTGTCGGTCCCCCCCTAATAACTTTTGAATGAACATTCCGATTTGGACAAACTTTTTTTTGTTGGAAAGATCTCGGCGAGTACAGCTCATTCCCATATTTGATTTTTTGATTTGAACAATTTTTGGTTCAACTTTGAGCCGTTCAAATAACCGGTCCCGCGATACTAACTTTTGAGTGAACAGTCCGATTTAAACAAACTTTTTTTTGTTCGAAAGATCTCGGCAGGGATGCTTCATTACCGTATTTAAATTTTCAATTTGAACATTTTTTTCGTTCAACATTGAACCGTTCAAACAACCTTTCCCCACCTAATAACTTTTAAGTGAACCGTCGGAATTGAATAAACTTTTTTTTGTTCGAAAGATCTCGGAGAGGCTCCTTCGCATATTTCACTTTTCAATTTGAACAATTTTTCGTTCAATGATGAACCGTTCAGAAAAAAATTTAACATGAGCGCCTACGGAGAAATTTAAATTGAATGTTGATTCTGAACTTCAAGGCGGATTTCCTTCAAACTAACTTTGTAAGAAAATGGTTTTGATAAATAATGTATTGTAAAGTACTTTTCTGAATAATCTTCTGTGAGGACTCTGATTCCGACTCCGACTCCGCAGACATGGCGGAAATGCAGGCTCAGAAAAAAATGACTGACTGGGCAGACGATTTTTTGTTTATTTATTTATTTGTTTTGTTTAATTTATTATTATTATGATTTTTTTTTTGGCAGACGATTTTTTTTTTGTTAACAAAAATTTTTCATTCACGAGAGCATTTTATTCTTTATTTATATTTAACAACTGGCAACGGATTAAAAATGAAATTCAAGACATTTTATTAACGAACGAGTTTTTTTTTCTTTCTTTGATAAAATGTGTTTTGAAGTTCTTTGTACTTTTATTTTATTTGTTTATTTTTTTTTCTTTTGAAAACGATTGTGGAATTTTTCTACGGAAGAACTATAACAGTTACATTCTTTAAAAGGTGCGACAAAACTTAATTGACTCGTTTATTTAATTTTTACGTGTCTATTTCATCTGATGAGAGGGGTATATTTTGCTTTTAGAAATCAGCTTTAAGTGCTATAGAGGTATGTTTGACATAATTTTCAGTTTCAGATAATCAAGAGAATATTGATCAGATGCTACAATGCCGATTTCGATGTACAGGAAAGTAGGCTCGTTTAGTTCTTGACAGAACTTCTTGTTATTTCTAGAGCATGCACTGCTTTTATTTGGTGGAGGGTAGTCACTTATAAGGGTGAACTGCGTGATTTCCAGCGTAAACAAATGTTGCGAATCCTGTACTATATCTACAAAAAATATAGTTTTATAGTAAAATTAAAATTATTTTAAGAACCCAGTTTTTGTCGGATTTCGGAGCTTTCTGGGTGTTTAAAAACCGGCTGACAATTTAAATAAATGCCGCTTATGGTCTTATATTAGTTCTGACTCTTTTTCCAATACAAAAAACAAAATCCTTGATCTGAAAAACCACAAAATTGATATAAAAACCTCTTTTGGCCGCCATTTTGAAAAACGCGCCATCTTGGATTAAAACGGTTTTTGAAAGTGCCTCCTGGGTCTTTATTTCACTACTAGCGGTGCCCGCACGGCTTTGCCCGTGGTATAAACTTAAAAATTCATTTGCAAAAAATTGATATAGCAGAAAAAATACTCTATTTTAGTTATAATTCAACGAAAATTCTTTTAAAGAATGATATAAAAATTTGGTATGGACCCCACACTACTTCCTTTTACATGTAAATTTCTTAGTAGATACCTTAAGTGCTAAAATAGTGCTTGGAGTGAGCAAGATAACAATTCAAACATTTACATCCCTAGTTTCCCACGAAACAATGCAAAAAAAGTTTTACAATGATTAATCTCCTAAATATCGCCGATTTTAACATCATTCAGTGGATTTTTCGTAAAATATCCCCAAAATCGCCAAATTGAACCCAAATTAAAAATAAATAAAATTTGTCACCAACTTGGCGATATGTCGCCAAATTGGAGTCAAACACTTGGCGAGAAAAACCTTGGCGATATATCGCCAAGTGGTTGCGCCAATTCATATCATTTTTGTCTGCATTGAAATTAACACTGATTTACCCCATAAAAGGGGAAAAACACCCTTTGGAGACATTCGAATGCAACCTCAAGGGGAGGTGCACAAAAATAAGCCAAAAGAGAAAATAAGAACAATTTTGCTGCTCACAGAAACCAACAGAAATCTTACCAAAGTTTAAAAGAAGAAGAAAGTTTTCTTTCCTAACTTCAAAAACAAAATAATAGAAATTTCGTGCATTATTCTTCACCATGATAATAAAAGCAATAAACATCGACAAACATCAACCACCAAATGATAAATTAAAAGCTAAATTCGTTCACTCAAGCCATTTGCTGCAATTTATATTGAAATAAATTAATAATGAAGTAAAATATGTTTTGCAGACGATAAATTTAGAATTGTATACTATCATGTTGTCTCTTTTTTTTTTTTTTGACCTCAATTGGCTAAAGAAATATTCCCTCTTCTATACAACTTGTCAGATCGCCAAAATGTCTCTAAACTCACAAAAATGGTACGCGTCAGTTTTTTCCTTCTCTACCTTTTTTCGGGAAAGGACTCGATTTCTCATTTAATTGACAGATGCCATCTTATCACGGTTTTATTATATTTCATTTGACTAATTTTAATAAGGCTTGGAGTTTGGATTGCTACAAAAACAAATACATTTTTTAAGGGAAAAAGAACGAAATAAATAAACGAAATAAAAACGTAAGCATGGCAACAACATGAAAAATTGATTTCCGTTGATAAAATATTTCATTTCATCTCTATTTTCAAACAAATTTTATTCTCGAGCTTTACCCTTTTAGAATCGTTTGGCTTGCTCTGCTGCGGGTAAGCCTTGAATTTCCGGGATTCTAAAAACAATTATTACAGCTCTAATGCTCGTAGAAACTTCTAATTGATATCATTTTTAGCAGAAAATTTTAAGCTTGTGAATGACATAAGACTTGAAAATGTGTATGAAATATTTCTTCCCTATTTTATCGAATTTTCGCTAATAATTAGAATAGAAAAAGAACGAAATAGAATTTTTGAAAAATCGCTTCGTGGTGCAAAACCTCGTGCTACAAACTAATTTTTGTGCCAAATGTCATGAAAATCGACAGAACGGTTTCGGCGCTACGCGCGTAACAGGCAGACAGAAATAAAGAAAGACAAACCTTCAGCTTTATTAGCCACAAACAACCTTCCTACGAAGTTTTTGGTCGAATTTAAACAATGAAGTTGCACTACTGCATTAGTTAGGAGCCTTAAAATTAGTAGGGGGTAACAGCCACTGATCTCTATTGTAAAACCTGGATAGACGACTCCCAGTCACCGCTTGGTAGAAAGGATGAAGGCCTGCAACCCTAGAGACAACGCCCCTACTTCTCCCCAGCGGAGATAATTTAACGTTGGTTTCTACGGCGTTTAGCCCGATTTTAAATGCGGGGAGAACGTCAATATTTCAAATTTTTAAAAGATATAAACGCAAAAAGTGATTAAACATTCTTCCTTTTCTGAGCTACAAGAATCAATTTTTTTCTCCGGATATCGGATTGTCTTAAATAATTTTAAAATCTTTGCTCAACTTTGAAGATTATTTTTGTCGGTTAGTTTCGTTTCTCGATTCTCAACATAGCGATTCTCAACAAAATTCAGTTTCGTCCGCTTTGAGGTCACCATAACTGGACAAAAAAGAACAATATTCGCTTGACTTGCTATAACAAGATGCAAAAAATTAATTTTTTACATTTTTTCATACATAAACAAATAAATAGCAGAAAAAAACTGAAGAAACCAAGAATATTGAATTTTTCTAATGAATAAAGCTGTATTATTTTGCATTACATGTAATTAGTGCTTTTCAAAATTTTCATAGATTGCTTTTTGAGTAAAATTAATAATTGTTTAAAAGTAATGATCTTGAACTTACAAAATAATAATGGTATACATAGGTGGGGGGGGGGCGTAAAAGGTACTTCGTCTCGTTATAAAGAAACACATTTACCAACTTTAAATAAGTTTACTATTCATTTTGTTTCAAAGAGGTTTTTTTTCTACATTTTGAACAGGTTTTGAAAAAAAAAGTAGTTGTGCCGGGGGGGGGGGGAGGAGGGGATGAACTACCTGCAAGCTCGTTCATGACAGCTCACTTTAACTCACTTCAAGTATAATAATGTTTACTTACTAATTTTTAGACCATCACCAGCAAAAGAACTTCATATTTAAATAGATAGAATGTGAAAAACATCAATTTTTTTTCCTGTCATATTTTATTTAAAAATTCATAAAAATATGATCCCATTGAGATCCCAACCAAAAATTTTGCGCAAACAATGGTAAAATACACAAAAAAATTTGAGAATTTTTTGAAAAAAATTTGTTTTCAGAGAAATATAAATTTTTAAACTTAAATTTCATTTTTTAAAAAATATTTTCTTTTTAAATTAATCATGTTGCATATTATATTAAACGGCAACTAACGTACTTTAAAAAGTCCTTTGTGCTGAGTCATGGTCCATTTTATGTTCATGCATCCCCATGAAAAAAAGAGGGTTTTTCCAAAAATCAAAGTCTCATAACAAAACATAAAAGAGATAAAAATCTAAAAATTGGGACTTATGATCACCTCAAAGAGTACAATTGATGAGCCAAATTTTAAAGCAATACAAAAGTTTGAGGTAAAATGTTTCTCAGATTTTGGATCACTTGACATGGAATGATCCAAAAGTAAATTAAAACATTTAACTTAAACCTGCGTATGTCAGGATTCGTACTCAATTTTAGATATAAATGAAAGAGTTTTGAAGGAGTAAAAATAAGATTTTGAAGGACTACTTTGTCCGCGATTTGAAACCAATTTACTTTAAATTTGCATTATTTTCATTATAATAAAACAAATATTTCCGGGAGTGGCGTTCCTTTATTCTCATTTGCCCTTCCTACAAACAGGTTTATTTTTAGCAGTATAGGGGAAAATAAAATGCTTTAATGAGTCAAATTGTCAAAAAAAAAAAAGATAAAAATCCAGCTTTATTGAATTAGCCTCTTTATTGAATCAAACTGTTTAGAGCAAACGTGATTCATATTCATATAAGCAGCCGCCACTGCATAACCATTAATTTACTTCAGCTTCAGTGTGTTTCAACTGCAGACATATGTAATAAGCACCCCCCTCCCTCCCTCTTCCTAAAAATAAAGAAGGAAAAGAAGAACTAATAAAGTTCTTAATGAAAAAAAAAAAGTCCATAGAAATATATATTTGAACGATTTAGAGATAAATCTCTTGACATTCAGTGTGTTTCCACTACGTAATTTAATATCTAAAATTAAGTTTAAAAAATAACTTGAAATAAAAATAAATAAAAAGGTTTGAGAATTTTTAGAAGATGCAAAACAGTTGAAAATTTCAGCGAATCATGACAAGTTTTTCAGATTTTTTTTTTTTTTTTTTACTAAGGGGAAATTAGCAGTGAACATTTTTAAATGGACGATTTCTGTAATCAACTGGATTTGACGCTGATGTATAAAAGTAAAAAAGGAGAAAACGTGTTACTTTTCTCCAAAAATAATTGGATTTTTCGAAAAAAATCCGGATTTTCGGTGCATAAATAAATTAGAGCAAATTTATAGAGGAAAACGAAATACCTTGCGACTATGCGAAATGTTTATTTATATGTATATAGATTTTTTTTATTTTTTAATGTGAATTTTACACGGTATAAAACAGCAACAAAAATGTTAACAAATAATTAAAGTACTAAAATTAGTCGAATTACGGTAGCATATAATAAATATCTCAAAATTTTAAACTTTCTCATGCTTGTAAGAGCAATTATACGCACTACAGGTCGGCATTATGTGCTATCTACTTATATTAAAAACTGAGTATATTTCTTTCTAACTCTCTTTTTTCTATGTCACGCTTCTTTCTCCTGAACGCCAATGAACTGAAAGTCGAACCAGGTACCGATAGATAGGTAATTTTTCAGGCTTCATTAGTTTCAATTTATATAATTATACGATTTTAATTAACGAAGATATCAATTAATAAGTAATCAAATTTAAAGCGATTACGCCTAATAAATGATTAAATATGAAATCCATTGTTGCAAAACGTGGTTGCTATGAAACAGTAATAACAATGATAGTGAGAATTTTGAATAAAGGCTTAACTAAATCAAACACGAAACCCAAAAGCGGGCCCCTTACGTATTATTTTCATCGCTAGCTACTTGTAATATTTTGAAATATTCATTTGTTAAAAAGCCATCTACTAAAATTAAAAACTGAGTATATCTATGTCTGCTTCTTTCCCTTGAGCGAGCAGAACTTGCTGTAACTTTCCTCACCATTTTGAAGGCGCGAAGCATCTCAATAATTCGAATGATTTTTTGATGCAGGAAAAAAGTGAAGGCGTGAAGCGCCTGTTAACGAGCCGCATTAGCGGCGAGTATTTTTTTTTTTTTGAAACATTCTTTACTACTTTAAAGGAGCGAAGTGCCCGTGCAACGCCGGGCCATGCAGCTAGCTGCTTGGGCATTAGTGGGCCACGTACGTAGTATGTCTTAAAATCTTATGAAAAATGAATTATATCAAATAATATCACATCAGAATGATGTAAAAGTTGGGTGGCGGGGGACATTATGCATCAACAGCTAGCTGTTAAACTAAATCTTAACCAAGGCTTCACTAGATAGCGTTTTATACAGGCTGCTTCATTTGATCAAAATCCTTGGGATAAAAACGGATGCATGTCGCCTAGCGACATCTATCGAATTTTGTGGTAACTAACATTATATACAAATCAAATTACTTTTCAAGTAAGATTTCAAAATTGAGTTTAAAAATGTAAAACTTAGTTTTTAAATATTTTTTTTCTCCTCAAGAGTGTTTAATAATATATTTTAGGCAAAAAGTCAATAAATATTAAAATAAATTTTCTTAAAATATTAAGTTTCAAAACAAAATAACATGAATATAAGCTCAGGAAGAATTTTAGGTCAATCTGTGGTTTGGGTCCCTTTCTCGCCAAATGGGCGATAGGCGCGCCAAGCGTGACTTATCGCGGA